>JABFFE010001052.1:0-51822 GCA_013623625.1 Fusarium setosum | reverse complement strand
CCCTCAACCCATCCCAACCCATCCCATCCCATCATCTATCGGTCGATCATCTTCCAAGGAACTCCCTCGTCAGAAGCCAATCTCGCGGGGTGTCGGTCCATTCACGTCGTGGCCAGAGGATGGTCCCTGTGCTATGCCCTACGTAACCTCACGCAATTGCTGCCCTCGAGTGCCTCAATCATTCTTGACACGCGCAGCACGAGCACAGCCTTTCTTCAGAGGCGCCACAATGGACCTGACCCCGCCACGTTATGATGGAGATGGGGCATGGAGCAAGCTGGAGACAGCTACAGATGCTATTGAGTTGAGGCTCGAGTCAGGCCGTTACCGGCCATACCCTCTTTGGGAAGTCAATAGAAGACAAGACAGCTACAGGAGTCTGTCTGTGAGCGACTGCCGAGCAGGCAGCTCATTGTGGCTCACTATTGTTCTGACAATGGATGGGTTCAGCGGACGTGCTCGTGCTATGACTTGGGTTGTCATGGCCCTAACGAGGTCAATGACTCTACTACCAGTGCGTGCCGCACTCTTCGGACTCGCCGGGTCAAGAAGCTCGCCTTTCGTCCTGTCCTGTCCTGTCAGAGCACGAGAGCGAGTGCGACTCTCATCAGTCAGCCATGACAGACTGTAGAAACCCCCGAGGCGGGACGACGAGTTACCGCGAGGTTACAGCCCCTGGGCTTCTGCCTTCTTGGACTCTGCTCGCAAATATGGGTCAACTAGGCCTATCAAAGTCTCCAGTGCGGTCCACTAACGTTTGCATCTTTGTCTGTCAGCGGCCCTCTTCGGTTGACACTCTCACTCACTTTACTCGATCAATCGCTCACTCGGTCGTCCCATCTTTTTCTCAAAGGGACGCAGGGCAGTCAATGTCTTGTCCAATAGGCCTGTGCAACGCAACTAGATGGGATGGCGTCCATCCATCCATCCATCCATCCATCCATCCCTCCAAGCCATGTCACCGAGAACTGCCTAGCACGGGCTGCCCACGGGAGGGTTCCTCTTTGGGAGAGATAGGCTATTGTCGTCAAGTCTCCCCCTGTCCGTCATCTCTCTAGCTAGCACTGGGGGCTGGTCTGGGCTGGCCTGGGGGAACACACAGTCCTCGTGTTGTTGCGTGTTCTTTGCATGTGGGATCATGGTGACGGCATTTACTTGGCGTCCCTTGTGGCCTCGAGTATTCAAGGACCATTGAAGCAAAAAGAGGGACTTGATCGTTCACAAGGGGGAGGGGCTAGTCCCCGAGTCCAAGGCGGGAACAGATGTTGACCAAAGCATCCATGATGCACCGACATCAGGCCAATAACCACCGGTTCCGAAATTCTACGGCATCAGAAGAGAAAAGTCTCTGTCTCTGTGCAAAGGTGGCAAACTTCCAGTTTCTCGGGACTGAGTTTGGTGGCCTACGAAGCGACGAGATGATCGGATTTCCCTCGGAGCCTGATCTACAGTACACGAGGATCTTGGCCCCGGACAAAACTGAAATCACAGCCCGCCAGCTCACGTTGCTATGCTCCAACCGTATGGAAGAATGGCCATCTTCCAGATGTTATCTTGAAAGAAGTGTACCAAAGGAGAGATGGCCGAGATTGGAGGAGAGGGGGAGAGGACCATTTGGAGTGCCGGGTCTCCTCTGTCTGTCTCTCTCCCCACGCACGACACAGGGCGCCTGCACAGCTGTGAAGATCTGCCAGAGCGGCCCCGGCACTTGTGAGTGTCCGTTTGCCTAACGGCGCGCCGAGTCTTTCTCTTCCGCGCGATGAGGCGAACTGAACTAGACGGGCTGCTGCTGCTGCTGCAACGTGTGGTGCTGTAGGCGCTGTAGGGCTTATCCCGGCGCAGATCGATGGGCGAGTTTCACAATCGACGATGGACAAAGGGGGGGGCGTGTGTGTTGGACTGCTGCTGCTGCTGCTAACAACCGGCTCTCAGTACGATGTTGTTGGTGTTGGTCGGTACTCCTTTCTAGCTTCTGACTCCTTCCGAAGCCAGCACCACGAAGCGCACCAGCCAGCCGAGGGCCGAAAACGTGTGGCACTCGAAACAGCCCTAAGAGGAGATTTGGTCCTCTTCGGCTCCGTTGATGAAATCTCCCCGGGTTTGTTAAATCCTTCCATCTCCCAAGAGATTTCGGATTCGACATCGGCATGGGCAGAAACAGGCATAGCCCGGCCGGCCACGACAATGGGGAAAAAAAAAACTCTGAATACACTACTAGCACAGCCTATCGAGAATGCCTTGCCAGAGACAGAGAAAGAACGAGAGAAAGAGTTTTCCAGTAGCGGCACTTGAACTCTTTTTCAACGTTCGTCTGAGGGCGCTTAACCTGGAGTTCTGGTTTGTCTTTCTTGTACTACCGCGGGCCCGCGGTGGCCGACTCTCCGGACCCGTCGGGGGTCGGCCATCCCACCCGTAGTATGGTTTTGGGGGGGGCCTTTGGAAAACAGGCCAGGCCCAGGCCAGACCCGGGAGCCTAATAAAAAAAACAGGGCGGTCCGAAGCCAAAAAAGTCGACGGTCGATTAGTTATTCACAGAGGGCATTGCGGTTTGTACACACAAGTGTATAACCAAACCGCCAAGGGAAAAAGGATGAATGCAACTCTACTTGATACACGCGAGGTTGATTCAAAAAAAGACTTTTGCCACGAGTTGTGTTGTGCCTTTCTCAAGGATGCTTGTTCCGAGGCCCGTCCGGCACGGGCCTGACCGAGTCGTGAAGACTCGTTGTTAGGTAGGGGAAATCGTTCTCCTTGCTTCATCATCTTTGCTCAGCTCTCTCTCGCGCGTGTTGGCGTCCAACAAAAAACGCTCCATCACATTCTTTTCATCCACGCCACCAACCCCTTGCCCTGCTTTTTCTTGCCCTTCCTTGCCTCTTTGCATGGGGTGTTGGCTGCGCTCCCAGAAATCCTTCCAGAAGGACTCTCTGTATGTGTGTCCGCCTCGGCTGTGGCGCAAACTGATGGGCTATTTCCTTGTCCCTTGCAGAGAGAGTGAGAGAGTGAAAAAAGGACAACCAACACGCAGATGACAGCATATGCAAGCAAAAAACAGCCTTGTTCACCGGCACTCGAATCCTCCTTCCAGTCTCCCAGAGGACGCTAGATCAACAATGGTGATAGACGCGACCGTTTGAACTTGCAGCGGCCGCCCCGAGAACCAGGGTTCTGGGATACCCAGCAAAAGTAGGAAGCGTTTAATCAATCAATCAATCAATCGGACTCCCCTCAAGGCGCACCGTTGGGCATTCTACTATGTGGAACAACAAGTTGGCCCTAGAACTTGTCATGGAAAGGGAAAAAAAATATGTATGAAACATTTCATCATTCTTTGGGGACCCCCTTCTTCTCTGGAGAAGAACGTGCACGACTCTTCTTTTCTCCGCCCCCCATAGGGTTCCATCCGTATATCCTAGACCCTTGTCCCCCGGGGGGTGCTCGAAGAGAAAACAATGGGAAAACCTGGTGAATGTGATGAAATGTATTGATACCTTTTCGAGGGCTCGTCCTGTCGGCTGACCGAGGAGAGTCATCCCCCGCGTCTCCGTATTTTCCCTCAGGTTTCCTTGCATGTTTCCATCCTCGTGTCTAGGTATGAACTTTGACTGACACCTGTTCCCGACGCCGTGGAAGCGTCACTCCCTCTCATTTCACTGCTGCGGTCACCAACCAAGCCTCAATCCTCCCCCGACTGAACTGGCACCAAAAGTTCCCTGAGGCTTGGAGATTCTTTGAAACACGGTCAACATGACATGGCATGACGCCAGTTCAGCTCTAGATGATTAAACATTTTCGCATTCCGTCATGCTGCATACAACATAGAGTCTTTTTTTTTCCTTTTCCGCTTTGAACAAGTCTGTTTCCGCTCTGACAAGTCCATCCATCCATCCACCCACCCACCAACCACCCGTCCATGGTGACTCTCGTCCGTATGCCTCGTCGTCTGATATAGTCGTCCATCTCCAGTAGTAGAAGCAAACAGTCAAAGGAGAAAAGGCCCTCCTCGGTAAAGTAACGGCCTCGCAAAACAGTCTCAATGTACCACAAGTGCAAAAGGAGTACAAAACTAAATAGAAGAGCAAAGTTCTTGTCATACGTCGTCGAATGTCTCGATGTTGCCGTCTCGTCAAGTGGGTTGCTTTATATAGGTATGCTTTGGATGCACGCACGCACGATGCCTGTCCTGTTTCCACAGAGTAAACTCAACAACGACTGGGCTGACAACACCCACAACGTCAGCGTCCATCATTCCGGTCACGAGCCTCACAAGTTGTATCGTCGCCCCCCCTAGGCGCCTTCCAGGGGCTGCACAAAGGAATAGTTAAAATCAAGGAGACCATCCAGCATCCAGTGCTGGGGGTCGAAGAAGTCGAAATTCGTCGTGTCGCCGAAGCCCATCCCCCCCATCATGCTGTTCTGCGCCGATGAGGCAGCCGAGAGCCCAGTGGCCCCCGGCGTCAGCGCACCGTTAGTGTTGAGCAGAGTCGACGGGGGGAGCGTGTGTGACGGTACTAGGGTGCTGTCCATGTGTGTCGAAGATGCTGAAGACTCATTAGCCGAATCTGGATTTGTCGGTTGCTTGGCTGCTACTGTCCGTGTCAGCATCCCGTCACCAGCGTGTTTGCAACAAAACAAAACAAGTGAAGCGATGCTATTCCTGGGCCAAATCTGCCAACAGAAAAGGGGCACTCACCATCAATTGTACCTCGCCCCAGTGCCTGGAAGTCTTCCCTCCACCGCCAGACTGAATCAAATACCAGGCTCATGCTGTGGCGACACCGCACCTTGAGCTGGAGGCTGTCGTCCATCTGGATGGGGGAATCGTCGTTGCTGTTGAACGACTGCTGGTTGTTGTCGAGCCGCGCTCCGTTCCACATCTGCACCATCAATTCAGCCAGTCGCCACTGTAGATCGTTGTTGACCACGCTCGTAGCTCGGATGGCTCGAATTGTCTGGTGGAAAAGGCTTCGTCCTCGCTGGAAGTCGATCGTCTTCGCAAAGAACGACCTCATCAGCTTGAGAAGGGCGAACCCTGCCGCAACCATCATCTGGCCAATGTAGTTGCTACAGTGAAGGAGGATGCTACCCCCAATCGTTTCTCTAGGGCTCGTCACCTTGTCAATCTCCAGTAGGTCGTCCAGGAAGCTTGTCGTGGCTCGCCAGAGACCCATCAGATCATCCATATAACCTGGCGTCTTGCTTGAATCAAAGAAGCCCGCCAGACGCATGTGAAGAGCCGCAGCCCTTAGGTGCAGGTTAATGATAGGACCCAGCTCTTGAGACATAATGGACGCGTGTAGTTCTGCATAGTCCCGCCTGTAGACTCGCATCAACATGGCGCGATGCTCGTCGCCAGCAACTCCCCGTGGGTCACTGGCATTGCTGTACATTTCCTTGGAGACTTTGTCGCAGAACCGTTCAATCTGCAGTCTGGCCTCGAGCTCTGGCGAGAGCTGGAACGCACTGTCGTCTCCCGGCCTTAGCGCCAGCGTCCAGTCGTAAAGAGTCGATGCCGGCTGGCCATAGCCGGTTCCAACGGATTGCGCAACGATGTTGCAGACGGCCCATGTTGTCACACGGTCACTAAGCTGCTCCTTGTTCAGCTCAACTGACACCCTGGAAAAGTCTTGGATGTGGTTGGGTCGGTGAAGCCCAATTCCGGTAGCCGTCTTCATCATGACACCGCACAGGATGTGTGTCGGGTCGGACGAGGTTGTACTTGTTGGCAATGGCCAGGTGCACAACAGGCACATGGCCTTGACCACATAGTAGCTGCTTGGAACCTCCCCAATCGTCGACCATAGGAACCGCGTTAGAGGGCCCGACAAATTGTTCAGAAGATTGGGTACGTTCTGCGGGCTGAAGCGTCGGGCTGCAACAGAGACGATGGACCAGAAGAGCAGAGGGTGTTGCTGGTAGTAGAGGTCCGGGGCCTGCGCCGGATTAAGGAACGGCAGGAATGGATGATAGAAACCGAAAAACTCGTTGAAGAGGTAGTTTACGTTGTCCTCGGTCAGCTGAACATTCTCCAGCTCATGGGTATATCGAGTCACGGTGTAGTTGCCTCCTCTCTTAAGATGTAGTAGAGATGAGACGGCTTCGTCCGAGCCCATCAAAGACGGATTCCGAGTGTGGGTATGAGTATAGGTAGGGTTATTCGGTGCGATAGGCGAGTTGGTGTCTTCGTCATCCTCAGGGATGAAGCCTTGCGACCTTGCGCGGGCAATGTTTCGACGGAGGCGATCAATCTCCTTCTCCATCTCGGCGTGTTTGGATCGTTTGCCGATACGCTTGAAGTTTGACTCGATCTTGCACTCCAGCTTGAGGCGGTTACACCGGGAGCAGCTCTGGAATGGCTCTTGCACCACGTCGCAGCGCAACTATTGCGATTGAGTCTTTGATTAGTTTCTTCATTCGTCTTGCGGGGTTGTGGTGGTTTGGGCTGGAGTCCGACTCACCTTTTGCTGGCGGCACTCGTTGCACGCCCTCTTGACGCCGGGCTGGCGCTTCTTCTCGTGCTCAGCATCATGGTCGTCGAGATTGCTTCCGGGACTACTCTCGAGCCCGGCCATGCTGCTCCTCTTGCGCTTGCTGGTGCCGTTGCTATGCCCATGGCCGTGGCGAGAGCTGACAGGGCTGGTCGGGCTCATGGACGCCGCCCCACCAGCGGCCATGATTGACGGTCCGTCCATGCAGCCAAACAACGCCCGGCGACCGGCGACCGGCGACCGAGGAGACGCGGCGACAGAACTGACAACGTGCCTGCCGCACCGAGGCACAGACGCGGAGGATCCGACGGCAGCGAGACGGTGGACGGCCGGTGTCGCTGTTGGGATCGCGGCGCTGGGTGGGCGCGTTGTGTGTTGGCAAAGACAATGCGCGCGGATAAAGGCCGACTACGGAGGAGAGGGGCGCCAGGGAGCCGTTGGCGGTTTGTTTTGTTTGGGAGAAGATTGCTTCTTGCTGGCGTGCGAAAAAGGCGGCACTGAGACCCCTTCAGTGGCTCGAGTGGCTAATTGAGTTAGCGCCCAAAGAACCAGCCTTTTTCTTTCCAACACGCAGGTATCCGTCGGGCTACGGTACTCGGCTGGTACCCTTTGAACGGCCTTTCCGTCTATGGCGACTTCTGTGCGACTTTGGCGGGGGAAAAAAAATCGTTGCCCACAAGGTGCCACCGCGGGGATTGTGATGTTGTGATTGGTGGGATGAAGGAGACTGATTACGTTATCCCAAATCTCAGGTGGCATATTTGCCAAGGAAGGAAGGTATCACCAGATGGCAAATTTTTGTCAAGGGCAGGAGCTTACAGACGTGCGCGGACATGTTCACGAGGCTATTCAGAACAGCTTCTTGACATGCAGAGACACATGTTCCCAAGTAGGACGCTCCTCAAGGCACCCTTGAACTATGCACGAGGTGCATCTCCCCATGTGTAGTGGAGTCAGCCTCCAGTCAGAGACAATGCAGAATGCCAGGGACCATTGGATAGATCGCACTTTCCAAAACGCATCCAGTAGACTTGAAGAAGAAACCGCTTCCTTTGCAGTTACCCCACAGCGAAGAGAAGATGGAAGGTGCGATAGGCGCCTGTTCTTCAAGTGAACTGCACGCTCTGAGACAAGCCGAGACATGGATCCAAGGTCTATTTCAGCCTCAACCGTCACTGTTTCACCACCTCCGATATCTGAACTCTCTTCTTTCAACGCACCATTTTCAACCACCAACCCCTCCGCCAAGGCGGACCATTCTTCTTACACTCCACTAGGTCGCGAATCTTTCTGCGCAACCTCCACGATCTCGAACCAGCCAAAATTTGCGCTCGTTTATGACAGGAAGCGCTGCAACCTCGCGCTGATGCCCCTCGCAACTGGGCTGCTTGTTTAAGGGAACCTCCGTCTCTTTATATGGTCAGCTAGAAGCATCCCAAAAGAGGCATTCTCTGCGCTCCAATCATATCAAACCCACTTCGTCTAGGAACTGACAGCTAGCTGGCTTTAGACTGATTATCCAGCTGTGTCGTCAGCAAACCAAGCTCCACTCGCAACTAGAAATCGCGGCCCCATTCTGATATTGCGCCGTCAACTCAATCTAAACCCACAACGCCCTTGTCGCCGACACCCTTCGGCTCTGCACGCCTAAGTGCTCGAGCGCTCGAGCATACAGCCGCCGTACAAGCCGCAATCATGCCAGAACTCGACCAGGCCCGACCCCCTGTCACAAGACTACTCAAAGCTGCGCCTTCACGTCCAGGCCAAACGGTGCACTCCCCGCGACTCAAATCAGAGGTCCACTTTGCACTTCCAGGATCGATCCCAGTCGTCGGTGAGTGTTCGTGCGTCCGAGTTGGCATCATTCGTTCGCCTGGACCCTTCTAACGCTCTGCTGCTCAAGAGACGGTTCGGATCCGCACCAACGCTGTTTCTCAGCCGTTCCTGGACCCGGCGGCGATGCAACGTCCGTGATATCCCCCCAGGCATTGATCTTCCCAGATTGTGCCATACCTGATACGCAACTACCATTTGCAAACTGCGAATCGGCTGTTTACAGGCATGGCCCTGTGGTTAGTCCCAGTTTGGCGTCTTCTCAACTGATTCGCCCGGGGTCTTGACTCGAAATACAACAGCAGTCCTACGGGTTGAAACAACCCATGTCAACGGCTGCATCTGCTCTGGTGGGCCCCGGATTGACGCTGCTGTCGATCCTCGATAGCTTCTTTGGCTCGTTTTGCTTCGACTGGTTCGGCTCAATTCTCTGAAAGATTTGGATGTCTTTTGGTGTTAGCCTGCTTCCACTCTGGGGCTTCTTCTAAGACTGCCACGTCAAGAGTCCTGCCTCAAATCTAGCGACATGCCGAAGATGCTTGGCGGCGGCGGAAACACCACGTTTATGACCTCCACAACCCGATGGCCGCCTGCATGCGGATGCGGGGTCAGGGTCTGCTACGCCATCTCACCCCCGGCGAGGGATACTGCGGAATGGATTGCATGGCATTGACCAGGAAGTCAGTGTTGCCTTCCGAGGACTATTTAAAGGGGGTTCTCGCCCGTTGATTAACTGTCGTTTACCTGCCGACACAGCAGTCTCTGGCAACCCGTTCCTAAATACACTGTTTGATCCATCATCTTCACCATGTCCAACGAAGAGATCTATACCGTCCCTTTCCTGATCAATGGAAAGGACTATACCACTGAGCAAACCTTTGATATCGTCTCTCCCGTAAGCGGCGAGGTGCTCCATCGCTACCAGAGCGCCAACGTCAAGGATGCCGACGCCGCAGTAGATGCTGCTGCAGAGGCTTTCAAGACATGGCGGAAATCTACTCCCTATCAGCGACGGGATGTCTTTCTCAAGGCTGCTGAGATTATGGATAGACGCCGCGACGAGCTGCGTGAGATTGCCATGGAGGAAACTGGCAGTGACCCTGCCTGGGCCGACTTCGATATCAACACCGGCATCAACCACATCAAGGAGGTTGCTGGCCGCATAGGCACGCTACAGGGTACTGTTCCCAATCTGGCAGATCCAGGTTCAAGCGCCATCATCTTGAGGGAGCCCTACGGTGTTGTCTTGGCCATTGCCCCATGGTAAGTTGACCGCCGCCATTCTCTTATTCTTTCACTCACACGTCCAGGAATGCTCCATTCATCCTCGGCGGAAGAGCCGTCATCTTTCCCATTGCTGCCGGTAACACCGTTGTGTTCAAGGGGAGCGAGCTGTCGCCCAGATCGTTGTGGTTAATCGGCGATATCTTCAGGGAGGCAGGTCTCCCAGATGGTGTCTTGAACATCATCTTCCACGAGCGTGCCAACGCTGCGTCGGTGACTTCGGCGTTGATTCAGAACCCTCATGTCAGGAAGATCAACTTCACCGGTAGCACTGCTATCGGCCGCATCGTCGGTAAGCTAGCAGGCGAGAACTTGAAGCCTCTTGTCTTGGAGCTGGGTGGTAAGGCCCCGGCAATTGTGTGGGAGGATGCAGACCTTGATGTCGCCGCTCTCCAATCCGCCCTCGGGTCATTCATGTATGCCGGCCAAGTCTGCATGTCAACCGAGAGAATCCTGGTGCACAAGAACGTCAAAGATGAGTTTGAGAAGAAGCTATCGGCAACCATCGAGCAAATATTCTCTTCTGAGAGCGATGCATCCCCGCTTATTGCTTCAGCTCCTGTCGAGAGGAATAGGGCGCTGATCAAGGATGCCATCTCCAAGGGTGCCTCTCTGGTTCATGGGAATCCCGATACTGAAGAGGCTAGCAAGAACCGCATGAGACCGATTGTCATCAGCAACGTCACGGCGGATATGGACATCTACCAGGCCGAGTCGTTCGGGCCTACTGTTTCTCTGATTACCATTGAGACCGAGGAGGAGGCGATCAAGCTCGCGAATGACACCGAATATGGCTTGACATCCGCAATTTTCACTAAAGATCTCCAGACCGGTCTCCGCATTGCTCGAGAGATTGAGACTGGAGCAGTCCACATTAACAATATGAGCGTCCACGACGAGAGTGCCCTTCCTCACGGCGGAGCCAAGAGTAGCGGATATGGTCGATTTGGTGCATCTTTCGGATTGGATGAATGGACTAGGTCGAAGACCATCACCTTTAAGAACTAGAGGTTTTAGTTCAAAAGAGCAATGTGTCGATGTAGCATCTGAAAATCCATGAAATAGCTCTATAATTCAAATAACCTTTTATGACTTTCCCATAAGTTCTTCGATGCTAAATATTTACTTATTGTGAGTTAGTCGACTTGTACTTCTAATATTTGCTAAAGGAGCGCCGCTTGGTGTGAGGAAATCAAGTTGGTTGCTATAAAGGGAAAAACACATATTTACTCATGACACGGGAAACTAACCTCGGCTTAATCACAAAATAGTTTGAAATACTCAAAGTCTTCAATCAGCTATAAATGCAAGAAAAAACCCTTCCAAATTGTGCAAGCCAAATGTCAGTGAGACGGTACAGGGTAGATAATCACCATGGACCTACGTCACGAGTTGCGATAAGACAAACCCCCCCCCCACGTAACGCTAACCAGCCAATCCGCGATAAGCCCAAATTTTCTCTTTGCCTTCCCGAGTCGAGCATTGAACCCTCCAGCATTCATATCCCATCCCAACTTTTCAACCACGGAAACACTTGTACACGCTCTACTTTAGCTCTTCACCCCCAACCAATACCGCCAAGATGAACTTCCTCGGAATGGGTCGCCCTCAGCCTACCTCGGACCAGAAGATTGCTGCCGTGGAGGCCGAGATGCGCATGATGGCCGACACATACAACCGGTAAAAACTCTTGCCCTTAGTTGCATAGGCTCAAGCGCTCCGGCGCTGTTTCTAGACGAAAAGACATTGCATTGTCTGAACAGGGCTAACTTGATTGTTTGCAGACTTCAGAACTCTTGCCAGAAAAAGTGCATCCCCAACGACTACCGCGAGGGCGAGCTCAACAAGGGCGAGTCCGTCTGCCTCGACCGCTGCACCGCAAAGTTCCTCGATACCTCCATGAAAGTCAGCGAGATCATGCAGCAGCAAGGTCAGGCGATGGGTGGCGCTGGGCAGGGTGGCGGTCTGTTCTGAGTGCGGTGAATAGATCAAGACACCATGCGACAACCCCCCCTTTCTTTCTCTTCAACGAAGCGTATAGATTCGAAGGGCACATAACAAGGAGCCGTGACGGGGAAATAGGCTTGTACGACTATGTTTGGGATCCGTGTACGGATGGAATGAATAGATGCTTGGGTTTGGGATATCTGGCGCTTGCATCGACATGAACCGGAGGCGGGCGGATAAATTCAAGGTGTCATTGTATAATATTTGTATACGGATCAACAATTCGATCCCACCGAAAAAGAACACCTCCCCTACAAACTTGGTGTGTGTGTCTGCTCCATTCATCGGTATATCAACGCCTCCCATGGGTAACCTATGCTAGTATGATACTTGTCCCCAAACTCCGTGCCTGTAAAGACATTAAAAAAGCACATCCTCCCCCAAGCAAACGCTCCATGCTTATACCGACACCTAAATCATGGCGTTGAACGCGTGATATCCGGGCCCGTCCCAATGCCCGTGACTGTCCTGAAGACCCAATGTAGCCAGCCTTCTGTTTCGAGTTGGATCTTGAGGTCATCTGCTCGCTTCTCCATGTCTTCCACTTGCCTCTCAAACGTGACAATGCCGTCTTCGACCTCAATTACCTTTTGCAGGAGGGCGTTGATCTCATAGTCGAGGCGGGCAACGAGCACCTCGACCTCTTTTAGGCCTTCAGTGAGATGGGAGCGCTCCTCGGCAAGGAGTTCATGAGAGCTGATCCGCATGCGCTGACAAGCCTCATTCAACTGGTAGTAAAGGGCATGCAATTCCTCCTTATCCTTTGCATATCGATCGTCGAGGAGCTCAACTGCCTTGAGCTTTTCCGTGACCCATGGTTCAATGCTGCGCTTGATCTCGTCCATATGATTGCTAAAGATCTGAGCAAGGTCGTTGGATGCCTCGAGACTGGCCAAATCCTCTGCAGCATCCGTGACATCGATAATCGGATCCCAATCCAACACAGCCTCCTCAGCATCGCTGAAGGACATGCGTCGCGGCCAGCGGTTCTCATTGAGGATTCTGCCTGACTGACAGTCAAGCAGCTGGATGCTGTGCCGTCGAGAGAGTCCCACCCGTGAAGGCTTATCATTGAGTTCAGCTTCCAGAATAGGTCCCTGGAGATCATTTTCATCCACAAAAGACCCAACAGCCGAGGGTGCTTTAGAGAGGACCCCCTTGCGCATGTCAGTGCCGATATCGAACAAATCCCCGTCCTGCTCACGCTTGTGGCTCTCACAAACTGGAGCAGAGGCAGGCTTGAAATCGACCGTCGAAGTAGACGCGAAATGCGAGGTATGAGGAAGACCCGGGATGACATCCGTGTCACCTCGTCTCATCGCAGCAAGATACTCTTCTGGCTTGTTCTTCCAGGTGAAGGCCCTGCCTACTCCTTGCGTTGGTGCTGGGGCTGATAGCAAGGCAGAAGAAAATGCACTGTTGGAGCCTCCATGTCCCATGTCTCCAAATTCGTCCCTCGTTGAGACTGAAGGTCGACTGTTGTGGCCTCGTCGACCTCCTCCAACGGCGTCCTTGATACGCCCAAAGCCAGACCGGGCGTCGCTCATTTTGCCGGCGACGCTCTTGAACATGTTCTTCCGCAAGGCTTCCTTATCGCCCGGGCCCTCGCCAATGCTAGTTGCAGAGCCAGGGGGGTAAGCTGAATAGACACCAGGGTACTCTTCAAGTCGTTTCACCTCTACCTCGCTTTCTGCAGGTGCCGAATAGACTCGTTTCGGATTCGTGTTGGGATCATCTTCCTTCCATGGGAGCCCGTTGCTCATGTCTGGGCTATGATTTGGCAGTTCCGCCGGCGTTCTTCGAGGTTTGCCATGCCAAAGCCACTTCGCTCGCTCGCCATATGCCAGGCTGACAAACCTGTCAATGTCACCGGTCTCAATATCGGCGAGACCTCCTTTGTCCTTGCCTGATACCATGCCCATGACCAGCTCACCCCTCTTGCCTCCCACTTCTGTAAGCGTCGACTTGACAGCCCTTTGCACGCCCCAACCCTCTCCAGCTGCCGCCTTGGCAGATGCCGTATAAAGCTTGCGAAGCGTTTGACGATCTAACCTTCGGGATCTTGAAAGTTTTTGTGATTTTTGAAAATGACCGATGCCGCGCTTGGTACTCTCAAGGTCGAACACATCTTTGGAGACTGGGGCACCATACCAGTGTAGGCGGTTCCTCGCACCCATAAACATACCCAACAGGGCGGACACAGTGGAAGGCCCCAAGATACCATCGGTGGGTTCAAAGCTGTAGTAGTCAGCACCAACTTCTATCCACCAGTTGTTGATGGCCATCTCCGTCTTGTCACAGAGTAGTCCATCGATGAATTCATGGCCCAACATGTCAAACATGTACAGGGCTACTTGGCAGAGTTTGATCAGTTCCACCACTGCTTGGCTGACAGGTACACGGTCGCTGGTCTTGTAGAGTTGTAGAAATTTTGTCTGGGTCGCCTCAGCCGGGTCTGAAAGCGTCAAGCCTGACCGCCCAGAGCACCCCAGACGTTTCAGATCCTCATTGACGATGAATGATGAGCGATATTTCCGGATATCGCCCTCGGGTATCAGAATGACGGTGAGGGCAGAAGGGAAGCTGCTGAGGTTCGTCACCATAAGCTCGCCCAGAGCAGTTTCCTTGGGCCTCGCATGGGAATCTTGAATTGCCTTGGTATATGCGCGGAGTGTTTTGGGCCAGAGACTCTCGTCCGCTGGAACTTCGAGAACGCCCACGGATACTGAGTGTTTTTCGTCTCCGGTGTAAGTGACGATGACAAGGGTTGGGGACTCCCTCGAGCATGCCCACTGTTCGACTAGGTACGACTCGTAGCCTGGTAAGGTCCCGCGGCGTTCGATGACGGTGACATTGCTATCATCTTCGAGGTATCTTTGCGAGATAGCATTAGTACTAAGATCCTGCTAAGGGGACGTAGCACCTTCGTAACTCACCGAAAGACAAAGGGGTCTGCAAAGACTAAACGCTTTCGTTGTTGTGTCTGTTGAGAGGGTACAGGTAGAGCTTCAACGGGCTTGTCCTGATCATGCTGAGGATTCACATCAACCGGAGGTAGGGCACCATCCGGAGGGTTTGCTCGTGTGGTCCGCTGGGCCGGGTTTCTGGCGGTGACCGTAGGAGTATCGTCGTCGAGTCGGTGGAGGATTCGAGGATCCTGGGGAGATGGGAATAGGAAGGCCATGGCGTCGTCATCGACCCCTGGAGTTTAGTCTAGAGGATCTCGAGCTACATCCTCACCCGTCAGCTGCACGGTGAACGAGGAGGAAGACAGGCAAGAGGTCGTCTCCAGGGGTCGCTTGGGTGTCTTTTGGAGGCCTTTTGCTGGAGTTTAGGTTCAGGGCCTGCATGTGATGCAATAGCTTGGGGAGGGCCTTGTTCTAGCTCTGGGTAGGTACCTTACCTTCCAGGCTAGCTGCGGGGCACTAATTCTATCTCGTCCCCACGTGCACCCTGGGGGGAGATGGGAACCGGGGTCCCTGACAACCTTACTTTGATGAGCTGAAGACGAGGCAGTTGACCAGTGTGGAAGATTCGAAGAGTATTTCCCTTGAAACAGAAGACTTTACCGGCTGTGAATACCATTCAAACTCTCGTATCCTGATAGTCGCGCTTGCTTAAACTAGACCACTCCGTTAGTCCTGATTGGGCGGGTCGTAGTGGGGATCACCCCCCTTACAAGCAAACCCTCGGCATCATCGTTATCGATAACGAGCCGACGCTATCATGGAAGCCGTTACGGCGATGATTGCCGGTCACTCGGACCTCAGACGACATCGGCCATCAACCACCAACCACGGCAGCGCCATTTCTCGTCCACTTGACAGTTACTCCAGCCCTCTGCTAATGCAACTGAGCGTCGATTACTCAAAGAAAGCTCAAATTTGAATTTTTATTTCTCGCCATACAAATTACACCTATAACTGGTTCGACTCCGCCGAGTAGACAACCATGGCGGGAGCGGACAACGATCACGTCTCGCCTTTCGCGCCACTCATGGCTGAGCTGGCTCGCATGAGAAAGTCCAATCTGAACGCCGCGATCGAGGATGTAGACCAGGTCATAGATTTGCTCACCGCAGCGCGGGAGCAGGTCGCTGGAGGTCAGTATTCTGTTCGATATGTCTGCTGCCGTCTAACGTCTTGTTCTAGAACCAGACGCAAATCGAATCGGCATGGCCATGATGGCGCTGCAAAACCCAGTCAAGGCTCGCTTCGAAGCGATCACCCAAGATCTAAAGGAAGTCACCAAGGCCCAAAAAGCCTTTGGAAAAGCCCTAGACAAGGTTCGTCTTTATGACTTCCTCCATCGTGAAGACATCTCTGACCGACTCAGGCGCTGCCTCACCGAGAACTCCCCATGGAGACGGACGCCATGGCCGACCACCCGGGCCTAATAAACCGAGCCATAGCCATGCACCTCCTCCGCGAAGGGCAATTCTCGGTCGCCTCGACGTTCCTGAACGAAGCCCACGACCACCCTCCCCACCGCGAGTACCGCTCGCCTCCGCAGACCGACGAAGATGGCGATGACGACATGGACAACGACGACGACGACCCCGAAGATGATATTCGCAACCTGCACTCGGAGCACCTGCAAAACAAGTTTTCGGAAATGTATAGCATCCTCTCGCAGCTGAAGGACCGTAACCTGGTCCCCGCCATCGACTGGGCCCGCACAAACAGCCCGCAGCTCGAGGCCAAGGGCAGCACCCTCGAGTTTGAGCTGAGCAAGCTCCAGTTCGTCTGGCTCTTCAAGGGACCCTCGGTGAATGGCCTTCCCGATGACGCCCAGCGCAATGGGCCTTTTGGGGCCCTCGCCTACGCGCGCGAGCACTTTGCCCGCTTCCAGGCCCGCCACCTGCGTGAGATTCAGCAGCTTTGCTCTGCCATGGTGTTTGCACCCAACCTGTCAACCTCTCCATACAACCACATTTTCGAGATAGAGTCAGCGTTTGAGGACGTCGCCATGTCCTTCACGCGCGAGTTCTGCTCCCTGCTCGGGCTCTCCGCAGAGTCGCCTCTCTACGTCGCTGTGACCGCCGGTTCTATCGCTCTACCACGTCTCATCAAGTACACAACCTACATGCGTGAGAAGAAGACTGAATGGACAACCGAGAACGAGCTCGCTTTCGAGACGCCGCTGCCCGAGTCCATGATCTACCACCCCATCTTCGTGTGCCCTGTGAGCAAGGAGCAGACCACACAGGACAACCCGCCCATGATTATCCCCTGCGGTCACGTCGTCTGTAGGGAATCTCTGCACAACATAACTAAGGCTGCGCGGTACAAGTGCCCCTACTGTCCGACCGAGGGCCATCTTAAGGACGCCATCAAGATCAGGCTATAGGACCTTCTCCCTTGATCGTGTCATTGTATCTACTTGCGGCATACTAAGTGTGCTCTACCGTTAATCGGCAGACCGGGGAATTTGGCGTTCGTTGGTTGGTTACATGATTTTCCTTAAACTTTAGTTCTTGGGCGTTGTATTCGGGAATAAGGAACAGCGGGAGTTTAGTCTCTTACATATATATATTTCCTATGCCGAGGTTCCGTATCATGTTCTGCCGGCTGCTTGGTATGTCGTGACATTATGCTCTTCAAATGTCAATGTGAAACATGCAATGCTCGACCTGTGCGTCGTCATCTCCTACATTTGACGTTTCACCAAGTTGAAACCATCAACATCTTGTGAAACAACGGATCAAAGACTTGGCGTCACATACGTCGTCATCATGACCATCGTCGTATTTTGATCAAGATTGAATTTTGAGATTTTCTACTGGGCCAACTGGCCCTTTCTACACTTCCTACGGCTCACTAATCCAATCCATAGATGCTCTCTTCCACAAAGAGCCATGATCCAACTATTGTCCAGGTAAAACTAGAATAAAAAAACTCCTGGATCACTCATTCGAAGGAATGAAGATTTGCTCAACGCCTGGTATGATTGGGTCTTGACATAAGAAAACAAGAAGCAAGTGATAAAAAAGGAGAGAGAAAAACCAAAGGAAACTTCCGACACAACCAGGGGATATCATCTCTTCGCCTTCTGTTCACGCCTCCCATTTGGCTACCGTCCATCTCGAGCCTGCCCTGTCTGACCGGTGCCGTATAAAGGGAAATATTTTTGTATCCTTTCGTAAATTCGTATCTTTGTACAACGATGCCCCGAAGCCAATTGCATTGTCCGGGCACCATGGCTTATTCGTGACCGATTAATCGATAGTCATTCGACTGGGGTTCTGGGGCTTGACATCCTGCATGTTGATCGAAGTCATGTCGGGCTTTTCTTCAACCTTGCGCTTTCGGGACAAGGACTCGAGGTGCGGCTTGAGACCCTTGCCAAAGTTGACCATGCATACGATGGCGTTGGCAATGGTGAGAAGGATGAGGAGGATGGTGATGACGGCGAAGGCGGTAAGCGACCTGCGAACAGCTTCGTAGGCTTCCCTATGTCCGGGCTGGTAAATTCGGACCAACTTGAAGAGGAAGTAGCTGAGTCCACCGAGGTAGAGGATGATGATGCAGACCATTCCAGGCTTGTTCTCCTTGCGGGTGAAGTAGGCGGCAGCGAGAAGGATGACAACGGTGATAGGGATGGTGACAATGGTCAAGGCGAACTCGGGGTCAGTCGTCTCTGCTACCACGACGACGAACTGGACAATGAAACCGAGGAAGAAGAAGAAATCGAACTTGAGCAAAGCGATGTAGATCTGGGCAATGTTAGATGCTGTCAAGGCTGGACGCGGCTGTGAATATGTTGACGCAACATACCTGATAGTGGAGGAATCGCTTCTTCATGCGGTAGTCGGCACCAATGTTCTTGAGAATATCCCAGGCATACTCCTGGTAGATCTTCCACGAGAGGAAACCCATGGCAACGGTGGCCAAAGCAATGATGGCGGGGATAGCAACGAGATAGGGCTTGACATCACCCCAGAGCTCCTTGGCAGTAACACTCTTCTTAAGAGCGTTCCGGCTCCCCAGAATATCGAAGGCCTCCTGAATCTGATCAACCTGAATGGCAGTGTAGACCATGAGAGCGAGGTTGGAAAAGCAGACGCCGATGACCTGAATGGTGTTCTTTTGGCGGAGGGCATCCCAAACGACAATTAGTGTGTAAAGGAAGCCGAAAATGAAGAGTGTCAAGAACGTGGGAATGGTCTTGTACTGAGACTGGACATCGGCATCGGAAATGTGACGACCAAGGTTGAACTGGAACTTGCCAAATACGTAACTAGGGATGAGAGTCAGCAAGATATCATAATAGCGCGTTTATTGGTGTAGGATGACGACATACGCCTCAAAGCAGATGCAGAGAATAGCCTGGAGGAGCGAGACAGCCATGAAGCAGGCAGGCCATCGGCTCTTGAGGAAACCCATCTTGCCGTTGTAGGTGCTCTGCGCGGGAAGAGATGGGGTGAGGCCTTCCCGGTAGGCGTAGCCCTGGTTGTAGACGGGATCTACCCCCGAGTTGTCGACAGCAGCAAAGTTGGGCTGGAAAGCGGCGGGCTGAGGAACGGGCTGGGTGACAGTTGGGGTATCGGTGTAGGCCTGGGGGTATTGATGGCCGCCATAGCCGAAGCCGTTGTCAGCTCCGAGGAGCGACTTGCGGGACTCGAGCCGGGTGGCCACGATGGGCAACTGTGCTGACTCCGACCGGGAGTCACGGAATTAAGTACTAGAGGCGGTGACGATGCTCGTCGAGATGTTTCGACGGCCGATAGATGACGATGCTGATTGATGAAGGAAACTCGCAAACAACTGGAAACGCGCAGATTCGATCGGTCGGGCGGTCGGTTGGTCAGGGTCACCTGCGTATCTTACGCGGACGCGAATGCGGGAGAAGTCGTCGATAAATAAACGTATTGGATGATAAATAATAAAGAAAAGGAGAAGGTCGCGTGAGGAGACGAGGAGAAAAAAACGAGAGACGGCGACACAATTGCGAGGTTGATTTTTGTCGTTGATGAGGCCGGTTTGTCGATGCAAATGGCCAGGGGGGAAGAGCGGATGGGATGAGATTTGAGATGGAGAGAAATGAGAAGAGGTGAGAGGCGTTAAGAAATGTCAGAGGACAAGTGAACGACGCTGAAACAGGCCAGGCCCTGGTCCAAGTTAAAGAGTAGGATCAGTGGGAAGCCCAGAAATGGGGAGGACGGTGGATGGGCGGACAGGGGTGGCTGTGGCAGGGGTCCAGGCGTTTTTTTTTTCCTGGGGGGAGGGAAAGGATGGGGACTTGGGTAACGAGTTGCTCCCCCCAGCGTGTGTCAGTGGGTTTTGGGCCACTAAAATTTTCAAGCCCCAGGGCTCTTGGGGTGTGGGCTTTGGTTGCAATCTGTCTCAGAACTTGGTATTTGTCGGGTGAGAGCGTGCCGTTTTCGTATTTGGGATGGGAGAGCAGATTAGAAGACTCAGACCCTTGCTCTGGAACCGCACCCGGAACATGGATTTGAGCTTGAATTTTATAACGTTCACGATGCAGATAAACCGTACAGCGAACAAAGTCCTGGACTGGCAGAGCAAGGCGCTGGGCTGACTGGATTGATTGATGATTATGGATAGGTAGGTACAGTAGTGAGGTGGAGTGAACGGAGCCGTGGACACGGGATGCTGCGTCTCTAGCCTCCAAACTTGGCGGAAAGCTACCTACTGACTGTGCTATGCATGATCAGCCTTGGAGGGATCCCATGGGAACTGCCGGGCGCGATGGGCGGTGCCATCTGGGACTATCGAACGCCTTTCGGGACTAATTTTGTGCGTGTTTTTTGGTAGGACACAATCTAGCATAATGGCTTGCATAACAAGCTTCAACCCCGTTGCCGGGCGTTGTTGATATTGCAGAGGGAGAAGGCTATGGCGATCGTCCTCGCCAAATATGGTGGCCGAGAAAAAATGCCCACCTCAGTCCTGGGGGACTCCATGAGATGAACCCAGGACCTGAGGCAGTGCAGCCATGCAGCGTCCCTTTTGTTAGGTGGAGGCTGATTAGACGGTGCTGTTCGGTGGGCTGAGCAGCTTGCCTCTAACAACCGCTACAAAAGACTAGGGCCATGCATGCCATGTCCGTCGGACTCAGCCTAGTCCGTACAGCCACCCTTCCACCCTTCTGGTCCAAGATGCCGTCACGTTCTCCCCCCTCTTCTTCCAACGGGGAGGTCATGAAGCTCCCGCCCCCCATGGAGGGAGGCCTCGGCTGTTGTGCATTGCCGCAGAGATACTAAAATAATAAAATGACTGATGATGGCTGGTGGTTGGGGGTTCGCCTGTCGTCTTGGGTTGATTGATTTGATTTACCGCTCCTTTCACATGCAGCCCTATCACCGTCAAACTGCCAGCCACCTCCATTCCCGTCTTGTCATGAGCTTCATTCCATCCACGTCAACGGGCTTTGCTGCACGTTCAATTAAATGCAGCGATATGGAGCAGCAGCAGCAAACGTAGAGAAAACGCCTGATCAGTTTGCTTGTTCTATTCTTGGCCCCCATTTCTACACTTCTCAACTCATCCAGCTTTTTACTCGCCTGGACATTGATCATCTTGGCCGTTTTGGGCTTCAAGATTCATCTGCAAGTGCATGGCCCCCCCCCCTTTGGTGCTGGATAGCAGTCTTCAAATTACAGAAGTCTGCCCCTGCGCGTATACACGGCGACCGCTTACTGTACCCGTTGCTCGGAACAATTCGTGTAGGTCTCCTTACGGGACGTTGCAGTGGTAATCTGTCGCGATCCACAGCAGGCCAAGAAAATATACCATAAATAAGTTGACCACTGGGGAGAATCTCCGACGGAAGGGTTAGGGATGCATGTCAGCTCGTAAGCGTCCGTCCAGTTGCTGTCCAGTGCAGAACCCACTGTCGTCGTCATCGTCCTCTGTCGCTGCTAATGGCACCCGAGAATCATCGCGGTTGTCGGCACGGCATGACACTTGCACCATTGTGTTACGGCGCTTGAGGGTCGATCGCGACCTAGATTTATAAGGGTATCAATCTCAGGGACCGTTTTACTGGCAGCGACTAGGTTCAGGGCATTGCAAAGGGCAGCATGATCAGATCGGGATATGCGCCCAGAGTGCGCCCGCAGACTGAATGCATCTTCGCCCAGGCGTTCATTGATTGCTACCTCGCCTTCATCCGACAGGAAGCTCATAGCACCTTTCTTCCACCTTCTCGTCGATTTTTGGCTCATCGACGGCTGGGTCACCGTCGGCATAATCTGCAGCCGGAC
This sequence comes from Fusarium setosum, assembly GCA_013623625.1. Taxonomy (NCBI): domain Eukaryota; kingdom Fungi; phylum Ascomycota; class Sordariomycetes; order Hypocreales; family Nectriaceae; genus Fusarium; species Fusarium setosum. The sequence continues at coordinate 29,982 of JABFFE010001052.1, read as the reverse complement.
GCAGTTCACTGATGTCCGCGACTGGGTCAAGAATAGCTGTATCTTCAGCTATGAATGAATCCCTAATCCCTGCGAGGTCAAACAATCTCTCTCCACTGATGGCTGTTAGCGATGGAGGCCTTTGCATCTGCCATGATCATGAAAGACTTAGCTGAGACCAGGTATTCCCGAGGGACGCGGGAGGCCGTCGCAGCATTTGCGGTCATTGATACGGGTTCCTGCCTTTCCGCAAAATTGTTGGACCAATGCCTCTGTACGTCGTTGCGAATGATGATTCTCGGCCGTTGATGATGGAGGTGAAGCTCACAGTCAGATGAGGTTGGTCGGGTGAGCAGGCTCAGACTGAGTGCGCGCTCACGTAGTCGCGTCCACGATTTCAACCTGCCGGATGCATTCCAAAGACTCAATTGACCCTATTGTGATCCCTGAGGCATTGATCTTGCCGACAGTGTGAGATGTTGTAGTTATGTCTCGCGTTGGGGATCGGCACTGTGTTAGGTGCTCTCCCATGAATAAGAGTTGGCGTTGGGTATTTGGCGGACGTGACTCCAAGCTTGACGGCTATCACGATCAACCATTCGCGGCTAAAGAGGTTATTATCAGGTAGTTTGAAGTGTCTGAGTTCATTTGGATCCAGGATTCGCTCAAGGAGACTCATTCGCAGCCTCATCGACTGAACCCCTACCTTAGCCACCATTCATCTTGAAGCTTCGATGTCATCAGAAAGATGACTAGACGCTCGCGCCATCTTTCTTGTCGTCTGTTTTCCCATGCCCGTCAAGAAAGCAAAAGAAAGCCCCCATAGCAACGCCGCTCGACATGGCCAGCAGGGCTACCAACCCAAGCCCAGGGACAGATCATCTCTCGATACCGATACCGATGCTGGAATCGGCGCGTCCCAGCGTTTCGTCAGACATCTTTCAGAAGCCCAAGAACCGCAACCTTCCCAGAGTACTACTAGAGGTGTTACCGCCAGTCATCTTCATAGAAGTACCGCTGGAGCTGCTTAACTACAGTGAAGAAACATGGCATTTGATGAGACATACCTTTGACAATAGAGCTATCCTGAACTTGTATAAAGTTAGGAATAACTTGGACCAGATATTAGGTAAGGCTCTATATACTTTTATTATAGTTCTTAGGTAAACTCCACCTGATATTAGAGGTGAATTGTAGAGTTATAGGCGCGGCGTGCTATTTCCGTGTTTTTCCTCCCTGCTCCCATGGGACTCCTATAAGTCTTGCCCTGTCGTTTTGATGATCGATGCTAAATGGAACTTACATAGATATAGTTCGACTAGCTTCAAGGACAGATATCTGAACTCTGACCGATATTGAATGATTGCCTCCGTCTGGCCAAGAAACATCAGAGCAGCTTAGATTGCGCCTCAATTAGATTGAATCTGAAAAGATTATCATAAGAATATTCAAAGCCATATTGCCATGTAGTCTAATTTCTTCATAAATCAACATCAACTTGGACTAGCTGTGATCTAACTTCTTCATAAACTTACCTAAATTTAGACTTGCCATACTATAAGGGCATGTGCTTCTTGCCGAGCGTCCTATTTTATGTCACCCGCCGGCCTGGCCGGGGATACGCACCAGTGGAATAACCACCTTCAAGGCGTAACATTCTGCCGCGAATCTGCGGGAACATGGTCAAGATTCAGACGAGATTCGTTTGGCTGATAGCCCCTGGCAACAAGAAACTCCAGTCGGGGGACACGCAGCCTGGAAACATCTTGTTTCCGGACAAGGCAAACGTGAAAGAGATTTGGCGAATCTTTGATCCCCTCCTAGAGAGAAATTAAGGAACCTAGCCAGTTCTGATGGAGAGAGCGCAGTCAGGGAGACTAGAATTTGGTTTCCGGACTAAGGGAGCACCAGGAGGACTTGGCATGTCTTCGGTCATCGAACCAAGGGAATCTCGCAGATTCCGGTCAGAAATGCCATCAGGGAACTTAGCAAGTTCCGGTCGGAGACATATACCCCGAGGAACTTCGGGTTCTGGTCAAAGGGAGCAATAGGGAAGCGTCAGGCTTCTGGTCCTCTAAGCGAGGGAACTTTCGAGTTCCGGCTAGAGATACGCGCCAGGAAGGTAATTAATGATGATCTCCAGTCATGGCAATGCGTTAGGAAGGTGAGCGAGCCTTCAGTCCCCTAAGCTTTACTCTCCTATAGGCTAGCCTAGGGAGACTTTACCCATTTATACCACCCCTTTTGGTTTTCATTTCTTTGTTGTTTTGTTTTTTGCATTGTGGGTTGGTATAAGGTAGATGGGGGCTGGTGAGGGTATTCTCCATGGCGTTGTGGATTGTTCGCCCTTGGGGCTCGTATTGGGACGGCGAGTGAGAGTATCTCTATGACGTACAGATATGGGTTCGAGTTTGGACTTGTTTGCTGACTGAACATGGGACTCAACACATAACTCTGAAGTTTGGTAGCGTGGTCGTCCCTAGGGGACCTCCCGGACACTTCCTCCCTATCATAAGCACGAAGAAGTATTGGACTACTTTAGAAGAGATATTCCTATATTTTTATAAAGCCATTCAACGTAGGTCTGACTTCATAATAAGTATTTGCTAAAAAATAAAAAAAACCTACAGGTTCTTTGTTTGATCGATCTCGAAGTAGATGTTGATGGGACAGGTAGTATTTTCATTGAATATGTGGAGGAGTCACGACAAGGGGTTTAGGTCAATCGCACCTATTAACATTAGAGCTATATTACCTATCGCCGAGTTTTCCCCAACTTTTTAACTCTCCTATGTTAGATAACTCGTCATGTCATATATAATCTTGCCCACACCTACCTATTATAGCCATGATACTGGGGGTGGGCTACCAACTCATGAGATAACTCCCAACATCTCGAACTCGGACTTGTCAAACAAGACTGCATTTTCTATAAACATTAAAAACTCGTAAACAAAAAATATGACATCTACTGAGTTCGCATACAGGATATGACAAGATCATAACAAGTCTAACTACGCACTCTAGCATAGCTCAAAGCAACTTGTCCCCATCCTCAACAGTCCTCTTCCACTCCTCATAGTCAAATCCAAGATCCTCCAGCGACTTGATCTCGTGCCTCCGATCCCCCACAGCCCGGCTCGCAAGCTTGATCTTGGGGACCCGCTCCCTCACCCAGCGCTTATCCAGTCCCCAGTACGGCGACCTCTTGCCCTCGCCGTCATTCTCAAGCCCCGGCTCCTTGCGCGCCGTCCTGCTGAGTTCGTGTAGTCGATTGATGTACTCCACATCCAAGGGGAAGTGGAGGAGGTGGACAGCCTTGCCGTCGCCCTTGTTCTTGTGCTCATTCTCCAGCCATGCCTCCATGTCTGCCTCTGTGGGCGGGTTAAGCCGTCCGGACCAGATACGCGCGATGACGGCGCTCTGTGCTTCGGCAATGGGGAAAGGCACCACGCGCTGCGGGACGCTGAGGAACGCAAGAGTCGGGTCGGCCGTGTAAAGGATCTGCTCCCACAGGTGCGCCGCATAGCCTCCATCGGGGACAACAACGGAAGGCTCAAGGGTCTTGATGAAAGGGTACGAGTAGTGGAAGCCAGTGCAAAAGATGACGGCGTCAATGTCCGTCTCTACTCGGCCGTTGGCGAAGCGGACGCCGCGCTGCGAGGGGAGAAACTCGACGATCTCAGGTACGCCGGCTGCCCAGGACTGTGTGGGCAGTGGTGTTACTGTGGGCTTTTCTTTCTCGGACACGAAGATGGGGTGCTTGGCAACAGCGGAGAGTTGAGCGCTCACGTCAACACCGGATGCTGAATTGCCAACGACGATGACTCTCTGACGCAAGGTGAGTAAGCACTGATGGAAAAAGACTGGGTGTTGCGAGGCGTACCTTGTCCTTGTAATCATCCGGCCGGCGATAGAACTTGGAGTGAGAGATAGCACCCGGATACGCCTTGTCAAACTCAACCAGTCCCGCAATATCCGGCAGAAAGGGGTCGTTGTAATGGCCACTAGCCACAACAATGGCGTCGAACTCATCCTTGGTGGTCTTGTTGGCCTTTAGATCAAGCACCTCCACCTGCCACGGCTGTGACCGCACCGGCTTCTCGACGTTCAAGAGTTGGGTTTCATACGAGATGTGCGGAGTGAGCTCCTCGGCGTACTCCTTGAGATACTGGAGTACCACACTGTGATGTGGAAATAGCGACGAACCCTGTTTAAAGTCCTTATCTGTAAAGTTCATGAGCGAATGAGGAATGTTGGTCTCTAGCAAGTCATAAATGGGGGATAAGAACTCGACGTCTCCATCCTTTGGCCAGAAGGGTTGGTCAGGGAGACTGCTGGGCTTCGTCCTTGGAACCGAGAAGCCATTCTCGTGGGCGAGGGGCGTGTAGTTCCAGACGCCTCCGGCTGTGGCACGCTGCTCAAAGATGTGAACCTTGGAGAATTTCTTCTCTGCTAGTAGGTATCTACACGGTAATTGTCAGCATCCTATAGGTTCGTGATTTATTGAGAGGACGTACTTGGCTGCCGCAAGGCCGCTGGGGCCGGCGCCGATGATGGCGATGCGGCGAACCTGGAGTTTTTCGGCCAGGACCATTGCAGTGGTTCTTGTAATTCTGCAAGTTTGGAGGTTCTGAGATTATTATCTTTCAAATAGATGCAGGACACTAAAAGATGTAAATGCAGGAATAATGTCGGAATATGCACGATCAATGTGTTAAGTAGAATGGCATGTTCCGGTTCCCGAGCATTCTAAATATCTAGAAGCTCGGCTGTCAACCCCGTCCATATTCGAGAACCGGCCTCATCTCATTCGACCATCCAACAAGACGGCGCCGATGGATTCCGCAAAATAGCCTCATGGCCTTGATAAGTTGGGGCCGGCCGGGTCCATCACGGCGGATGGCCTGATTGCCTAATTGGGCAACATTCCAATTGCGGCAATCTTCATCGGCCTCTGCGCGACCCCGACTCCGGCCATCGGAGCTTGGCCGCTACAAGCTTGCAAACTTGTCCGAGGCCGTCCCGTGTTTTAGATCTAGATATAGGTCCAAAGGCAGATTTCTGAGATATCAAATGCCGACCTCTGTTGTATTTTGGAAATGCAAAGTTCTCACCATTGATTAAGCTAACGCGTTGAATGTGCCGTTAGCGTCGTAACCCTTGAGAGTCAATCAACGATAACGAACCCTTACTTCCTACCCTCGTCTAGACTACCACCTCGTGCAAGCACGCAATTCGGTCCACCTTCGTCAACACCAGGCACGATGGCGCATGCAAGTCCGTGTCGAGGACGACCCGTCGTCAAATGAGATGCCTGCGTTTTCTCCTTACTCTTCTGGCCGTTCGCAGCGTTGAGCTTGACTGCATGCTTTGTTATCCGTCAGTCAGTCTGAATGACCATCAATTCGCTTTCAACTCAATCTCCTCCCTTCCAGGGCCAGCTCATTCTCGGGAATGATATAGGCGAGAGTCCCGATTTCCCAAAATGGCATCTGAGATGAAGGCCTCGATCCACCGCTTCCGCCTCCGCAGGGTGTCTCCATCCCCGAGGGATGCCGGTCGGGCCCGGTCCGCTTCACCTCCAGCGTCTCCTGACAAGCAGCTGCAGCAGGCACCCCAGCGAGAAGCGCAAAGGAGCCGACAGGATGGACAGCAGCACCAGCCTCAGCAGCAACCTCCGTCTTCAGGCCGGAGCTCGGGAGGCAGACCCGTAGCCCCGGCCTGCGATCGCTGCCGCAGCTTCAAAAAGAAGTGCAGTCGGACTTATCCCGTCTGCTCCCTCTGCGCCAGCGCCGGCCAGCGCTGCTCATACACCAGCCCCATTGCCAACGCTGAGGCTCAAGCCCATCAGCTGCGCTCCCGGGTGGAATGGCTCAGCCGATATATCGACGAGAACCTGCTCCCGCCAGGTCGACAGGGCAGTATAGATGCTGTCGAGACTGGAGTTGACTTGGCATCTGTGTTTGGTGGTAGGCGGAGCGTCGTGGGGCCGGCCATCAACTCGGGGACGGCGTCCTCGCCACTTTCAAGAGCCCCAGGTCCAGCAACCCCTCCGGTAGATACTGCCGGGCCTCTGCCTTTGATCCGTGGACGCGACCAACCCATAGTAGGCCAGCAGAATAACGAAGTGCGGATTGAAGAGAGAGATCCGGGTAGCGTGGGAGCCTCGAGTAGCCATCTCTCCTATCAAGGCTCCAACGATGGATCTGTCACAAAGCGAAGGTTGATCACTCGGCAAGCCCTTCCTCCCGATATTGCCCCCAGTCGTTTTGTCGATGCCTTCTTTCGCCATGTCAACCGGGCGTATCCTTTCGTGGATCAAGTCAGAGTACGTCGTGACCTCGAGTCTCTCGGAGGCTCGTCTCCCGCGGACCAAGATCCGCCCATGACTCTCCTATATCTAGTCATGGCTATTGGATGTACGTCCTTGGTACGAGCAGGGCAGATACCCAGTGACACGGCACGGAAGTTCGACGTGGTCTATCCAGACATCATTCAGGAGTGTCTTTGTAACGTGGGTGTCGAGTCAGTCCAAATCCTCGTTCTTTTGGGATTGTACTCTCTGTTTGATCCGACTGCTACTTCAGCATACTTCATCGTCGGCATCGCTGCACGACAGGCCATGGTGATTGGTCTAACGAGGCCAGACGATCAGCCCCGGACGCCGGTCGAGACGGAGCTAAGACACCGCCTATACTGGAGCATATTCGTGTTGGATCGCATGATGGCTTCGGCACAAGGCCTTCCAGGGGCATTGATGGATGAGCATGCCAGTGTGCCCCTACCAGGCCTCACAGTAGAGGAGTTTGCGAGTGGAGAGAGACACACCTTTGCGAGAAACCTTCAAACCAGCCGGCACGTCATCCAGCTTCGGCAACTGGAATATCGGATCCTCCACGCCGTGCATCTGCAGAAAAATTCCGACACCGCAGGCATAACATCCTCAGATCGACGTGCAGTCTTGAGCGGCTTGAGATCCGAGATTGAAGACTGGTATAGCAACGGATGCCTAATGTCGCCCATGGAGGCGGATAATCTGCCCATCCACAGCAGCATCACCTGGTTAAGTGCACAGTACTATCACTTGCTTGTTCTTCTCTACTTCCCCAACCACTTCAACAGCTCAGCAGCAGCTGTAAGTCGGGCGGAATTGCTCGAGTTTGCCCGGAAGCAGCTCCAAGCCAACTCGGCGCTCCTCCAGCAGCGGCAACTACCCCTGAACCGAGTGTCACTGTCGCGGCTGCTCCCCGTATGCTTGATGCTCATGCACGATTTTGTGGCATCATACGGCTCGGCCAACTGGGGAGCACAAGGGCCTGGGTCGTTTGCAGCTCGGGACGAGGTTGCCATCCTGATCACAATCCTGGAGGCATTCCCGAAAGGATGGGCCGTAGCACACGAGGCGGCCCGCATCATCCAGCAGTTTGCGGGTGTCATGACGGGACACGGGAGCATGGCGACGGCGTACTTTGGTGCACAGACAAGCAATGTCATTGAGGAGTTGGTAAAGCCCTGCATCACGAGCTTCACGGGGCTGCTGCACCAGTTCCTAGGGAAGGCTACGTGCTATCAAGCTATTGAGTATGCGTCGGAGCCGAAGGAGGTTGAGAGGATAGGACAGGTTGGAGTGGCGACGCAACAGGCCACGACGAACTCGCTGTGGTTGAATGAAACCGAGGCAAATGCTGGAGGCGTCAACGAGGAGGCGGTAATGGGATACGGATGGGGGTCTTGGGATCTTGATTTTCTTTGAGCGTGCTTTGACCGGCTGAAGTTGTCGATTGGACTGGATGCCTGGCGTTGTGGAAGAACGATGTTGATGTGGGCTCACGTGCAGGCTCACTGGAGAGGAAGGCACACCTTCATCTGAAGTGTCTGAGTATGAAAGGCGCATGTGTAGATATAAATTGAACTAAATGGGTATTGATGGCTGTTAAAATTATTCACGATTGTCGTGTTCGTGAATGAAGAGCTCATGACGACACATTTGTGCCTACCTGTCGCAGATTGCATGTGAACAGCGCTATGCTAACTTCTGGGATATGGCAAGCTGAAAGGAGCACGGCTAAGAGTTCCCATAACACGTACAAGTCGATCTCATCTTTCGCATTGTAAACATGGTTGGACTCCGATGACATAATATGAGAGAAGCAAGTTGAATTACTTTTAGGGCTATCTAATTACAATCTAATGCCGATGCATATACACGTGAAGGACGCCAAGTTGAGGGTATCTATGTACCAAGAATGCAATCCAACCCGACCCAGACTGCCAATATGTATACCAATATCCAATCTTTTCTTTTTTTTTTTTTTGCTCTCCATCAATTGTCCGTCGCCTTCTCATGCTCCTCCACAGGCCTGTCGTCCTTCCTACCCCTGAGTGACTTGAGTCCAGTCTGATGCACTTGGTGCTCCTTGCTAAGGTTCACCTGCTTGATGAACATGCTGATGATCAAGGCCAAGCCCGCAAAGCACGCGTACACAATGTACATGGTCTGAAGACTCTTCCAGAACGCCGTCTTGGCCACCCTGCCCTCTTCGCCGCCCAGCGAGCCCACAAACTGGACGCTGCCAGCTGCGTTAGAACCAGACAGCGCGTCGGCTAACTTGGGGCCCAGCTTCCGCTCGAGCCTGGGGTGCTGCTTCTGCATCTCATTGTTGAAGATGACTCCGCCGATTACAACCGAAATGGACGTCCCCATCTGTCGCACGAAGGCAAAGGTTGAAGTCGCCGAGCCAATGTCTCGCGGCTCAATGTTGGTCTGCAGGGCAATCAGGGGTGCCTGGAAGTTTGGTCCGACGCCGATGCCTGCGATGATCTGGAAAATGATGATCTTGGCCCAGTTAGCTCGCGGCTCCAGGTTGGTGAACAAGCCGAAGCCAATGACCATGATGATCAAGCCCGACACAATGGCAAGCTTATACATCCCGGTCCTCTTCAGGAAAAATCCGACTCCGGCAGACATAAAAGACAGGGAAAGGACAAAAGGTAGCAGGTAAACGCCAGAGAGTAATGACGAGGCGCCGAGCACACCCTGGAAGTAGAGCGGGAGCCAGTAACTCCCAGATATGAAGACAAAGGCGTGAGTAAAGCCGACTCCGTAGGCTGCAATGCTGTTCTGCTTCTTGAACAGGCGAATCGGAGTGATGGGGAACTTGGCCACCTTCCACTCATACACGAGAAAGACGCCGACCAGCAAGATTCCGAAGACAATGAGGCAGATAACCTTGGCCGAATCCCACGGGAAGGTGACACCTCCAAATTCGAGGCCAAGTAGGAAGGTGATTGTACCTCCAATGATAAGGAGACTCCCGCCAAAATCCAACGCAAGAATGCCCTCCTTCAGGGGCGTCCTTGGATTGTGCAATTTCAAAACAAAGATGAGGATGACAATTGCAACCGCTGAAATAGGCAGGTTTATGTAGAAGCACCATCGCCAGGTAACTTTACTGGTGAAGACGCCTCCGAGTATCGGCCCCACCGCAGATGCAATCGCCCATACCATCCCAAGGAGGCCGAAATACATCCCCCTATTCCTCATGGAAAACAAGTCGCTCACGCAAATATTCGGAAGGACGATCAATCCACCGCCACCTACCCCTTGCACCGCACGCGAAGCTATGAGCATGGCCATGCTCTTACTCACAGCGCACAGTAAGGACCCGATCCAGAACACGACGGCCGCCATCAAGAGAGTCTGTTTTCTTCCAAAGATGTCGGACACCTTCCCCCATGTTGGTACGCAAGCTGCGTTCCCGAGAAGATACGCGCCTCCTATCCAGATGTAGCCCTGGCTGGAGTGAAACTGAGCAGATATGACGGGCAGAGCAGTCGTCACAATCGTCGTGTCTAAAGCAGCGAGGAAGAGAGCGAGTCCCAGAGCGAACATAATCAATGTTGTCTCAAGCTTGGTCCTCTGGGCTTCGGGATGGGCCTCTGGGGCCGCCGGGGGACCCTCCGGGGACGGAGCCGTACCGGCCGGGGATGCCTCCATAAGTTCCGGGTAAGGCTCGGTAGTAGGCTCGTGTGAATTTCCAGTTGCAGGAGGAGCAGCCCCATCTCGTTCAACGTCGAGGGTGCTGTCTGAGCTGGTCGTCCTATCTGGAGGTGTCGTTGAGGCGGCCATTGTCCGGGGAGCTTGGGGAGATTGAGCAAAGAATTCGATGCCAAGCTGTCTTTGAATTGAGAATTGTCGACGTAGTTGTAATAGAACTTGTTCGGAGAGCGCCGCTAGCCGTTGTGTTGAGGATTGATAATCAACGATTCGCTGTTGACTTGTCGGCTTGGGGGAAGTGGCCACCGTCTTTCTTTTTTATACCCGCCTCATCTTGTACTCATGCACTTCATATCCCCTCAGTAATTTTTTTTTCAGCTTGTCCAATATGGGATCCCGGTCGGCACTGTTTGGGCTGGAGGGTGGAAAGACGGAGGCAAAGGTGAAAAGACAATTGAATGAGAACTCGGAATCCTCTGTTCTCCGAGGACCGGGGGTCCCAATACGGCTACCCGGCAAGGGTGCCCAAGAGTTCGTGGACTGCCATCCGTTCGCGGTGTTAGGTAATTTTGGCGAATGAAGCTCGGCCGCTGGAAAATGGGGGGTGGAGCAATAGTTCATCAAGGCGTCAACGAGCCGAGAGCGTGAGGAGTCGAGACGGCTGCTATTGCCGGCTCGTAATTCCGACCCATGTTATGCCCTGGGGAAACGAGGCCCCGTCTCATTAGACGATCACGACCATTTCGCATTTGGTCCTTTTGGCTTTGCAACGTCATCTCCTGGCGTCTTTGATGAAGCTGGCGTAACGGTGTGATGCATAGCATACGCGTGCGTCCTCTACCTCCTATCGCCGAGCCTAAGACGCGATGCCTGTCTGGTTAGATCTCTGCTTCAAGATGGTAAGCATGACTCACATCATCTCCGACGAGTTGCGGTTGGGTCATTCTGTAAAGACATGGTAACCTGGTTGCTGCAGTTGTTGAACTGCGCGTCGCTAAACTAACCAAGTCGAAACGCGGCTGTTCTCCGCTTGCGACAATCTGCAAACCCGGTACGGCGTGAGATCGGCTCGTCTCGAACGGGCCATGTCTTAGTAGCCACATGGCAGCGATGCGACGAATTTCCTCCTGAACCTATTTCAGTAAGCGCCATTGATGTTGTGCCGACAACTTTGACCACCCATGCGGGTGAAGGAAAACACACCTTCTATGCCGCGAGCCGCGGTGTTTTCTTTCGTCCGCGTGCCGCCATATCAGACAACCCAAGACATCCCATGTCATCAGTAGGAAAAACCGAAACCTCGAGCCATCATCCCCCCCCTAAAGAGCGTCAGCATTTTCACGCTCTTGGAAGTCAGCAATAGCTAAATGCAATAATAATACGTTTATGGTTGAACAATGTTGACATTTACATGCCTAACGCCAAATCCGACCTAAACACCACCGCCATTTTCCCTCGCTGAACTCTCAAAACATTCGTTCTGCTACCCATCAACATCTTTTATCCTTCTTTTTGAGACGCCCCTCAAAAGATTTTGGTGATGCTCTCCCTGGAAATAACACTGTTCTGTCGCTCGTCGCGCTTGACACGGAAGAAACTGTCGCAGAAATCGCTGCACCTCATGTGCCTCAAGAATTCCTCATCGTGAGTAATGACGATAAGCTGAAAATTGCTCTGCGCTTGGCGTGCCTTGATGATCATGTGCAGACTCTCCGCCAGGCTCTTGATGTTGTCGCGGTCCAAGTTTGTGGTAGGCTCATCCAGTGCAATGAGCCCACAGTTAACACCAAACGACTCGGCGAGCGCCAGGCGGATGATGATAGAGGCAAGAACTTTTTGACCGGCTGAACACCGACCACGCATGTCCATCTCAGTGTCTTGCTTCACCATGCAAAGCCGGTAGTTGTAGCTGCGCTTGCCTGTGTTTGACTCATTGTCGGAGCGGATGAGAATCGTGTCGATGTCAGTTCCTTGATATGTGCTCTGCCACAGCTCACCAGCGATGCGATTCACCTCAGACATCTTCATCGAGTGAAACTGCATGACAGCCTTGTCCACAGCCGAGCTACACTGCGCGAGATCTTCGATGGCAGCCTTGGTCGTCTCCACGCGAATGTGTGACTCCCGATACTTTCTCTTGGCATCCTTATAGTCCATCTCCCACTCTTCCAACAATCTTCCGAGCTCCTCATCCTTGGTTTTCATAGTTCCCATGACAGAGCCACGCTCGGCAAGAAGGCGGTTATAATGGTTCTCCTGCATGCGAGCCTCGGCCTGGAGGCGTTCATAGTCTTCGTCGGCGTTGCGTTCCTCGAGCTCGGATATCTCCCGACGAATCACCTCAATTGTGCGTAGGTTCTTCCGGTAGTTGAGATTATCCTTGATGTTTTTCTTCTTGCGATCTCCGTTGTCGATGTCCTGCTTCAGCTTGTTCGTACGAACAGTGAGATCTGTGACCTCCTTTTCAGTGTTCGCAATGGTCTTTTCAAGAGTGGCAATGGCACGTTGGTTAGATGCAAGGTTGGAGGGGCCACCACGATCAGTGTAGTCCTGGATGTCGGCGTCCATCATCTTCATCTCGCTGACGGAGTTGGCGACGGTGTCACGAGCGTCGGTAATAACCTGCTCCTTAGATCGGCCACGGCGGAGCACATCGTCACGGGCGGACCTTGCTTCCGTGATGCTTGGCTCAATGTTTTCCAACTCCTCATCAGCACGTTGAATGACCTCTCGCTGGTGCAATGTTTCATCCTTCAACGCTTGGATTTGAGTTTGGAGGTCCTTTTTCTTGTCCAACTGTCCCGCTGCCCGGCTGATTTTGTTCCTCAGCTCACTCTTCTCTAGCTCAAGTGAATTGAGCTGATCTTTCATGCGCTGCCTGTCTGTGGTCAGCTTGGAGATGCGATTCTTCAGACTTCTCATTTGGTCGGAAATGCCAGCCTGAAGCTCGTGGATCTCATCGGGGCTTTGAGTTGCTCCTCCAGACATCTGTTGGGACATGATGCGATCAACTTGAGTTTCCGACTCCCCAATGTCCTTGACTGTCTGAGCAATGTTCGTAACAGTCTTGGACATGTCCTCCAAATCTTTCTGCTTCTCTTCCTCAGCCGACACAACAGACCCTTGCTCTTCGAGCTGCCTCTCCAGAGCGTCGAACTCAGCCTCAACAGCCTTGCACTCATCACGAAGAGATGGAAGCTCGGCTGACAGCCGTTCATAGGTGTCGTAGGCCGAACGCACAGATCGTAGCTTTTCCAAGCTTGCTACCGTCTCCTTGAGATCATTCTCGGTATCAACCTTGCCTTTGGGATCGAGATTCTTTTCAATCTTCTTGCCCAATCGTTCCAGGCTTGCAGCTTGGCTGTCATCAAAATGACGCTCACAAAGCAGACATTTCCGCTTAGAGTCAAGCATACGCTTGCATTTGTTGTAGTAATCCACAAGGGCGTCAAAGAGGCTGAGCTCGTTCCTCAACTCTTCCACTTGCTGTTCGACTGTATCCACCTCATCTTTGTAGTCCTCGATAATCGCATTGTCTCGAACCGTCTGGAGGGCGTCAACGACCTGCTGCTGGCAGTTCGCCGCCTCTTTTGACTTCTTGTCATGCGATTCCTTCGCAGTTCTCATCCTAAACTCCACCTTCTGCTGCTTCTGGCGCGTTTGCTCGCGGCGCTTCTGGGCACCCGTGACGACCTTGTTCTGATCCTTGAGAACTGACTGAAACTTGGCATCGATTGTTTCCGGCTCCCAATCGCTCCCAATAATCTTGTCCAGCTTTGGCTTCCAAGTGCTTGTGAGTGTGTCAAGCTTGCGCTTTCGGTCAGCGAGTTCCTTCTTCCTGTAATCAAGCTGAGCTCTTTCTGACGCTTGACGAGTGCACTCAACCAGCTCTCTGCCCAACTTCTCGTTTTCGTTCTCGAGCTGATGTAGCTTGTCATTCTCTTCTGATAGCTGATGATCCCAATCCGCATTCTCGAATGCCTTCTGGGCTGTCTGGAATCTGCTGTCGAGGTCCTGCAGCTGCCCATCCAGAATAGCCTTGGCACCCTCGTCCACATCTATTTGACTAGACTCGTTTTGAAGGACCGATGTACGCTTCTCGATGGCGCTCATGCGCTGTTTGGCAGACACGCGATCTTGAGTACGAGCGGCTTTGCGGCCCTCAAGCTCAGTGATAACACCAGTGGCCCGATCCAACTCTGCTGAGTTCTCCTTCTGCAAGCGCTCCAGATCCCGCTTCTTCTCGTTCAACAGTTTTTGGAGTCGATCGTTAAATGACTTGACATGGCTATCCGACAATTCGCCATCGAAACCCGAGAAGCCATACGACTGAGCAGTCTCCTGGATCATTTCCATCCTCATTTTCAGCTGCCGCTCATATTTGTCTTTGTCGGACTGGTGTTTGCCTTTCTCGGAAAGCTTGGAGGATAGTTCCTTGCGTGATTGCGCCAGCTCGGTTTGCAATTCGTTATGCTGGGTCTTGTTTTGGTCAGCCTCTTCTTGCAGATGTTGCATGCGGTCTTCATAGTGGGCGAGTTCGCTTTCCAGGGAAGCGTCATCTTCATGAAGTTCATCAATGGTGTTCTTCAGCTCCTTAACAGCCTCCTCTCGGTACTCGAGTTGTTCGCGCTTTGTGTTGAGATTTTGAACGATGGCAAGGTGGCTATTTGCTGTTTCGCGGGTATGCCGAATCTTGTCTTGAGTTTCCTCCATCTCAGCACTGATAGACTCGCAAGTCTCTCGGGACCCTTCGATTTCCGCCTGCAGAGCCTTCATCCTCTTCTCAGCTCGCTCACCCCGGTCTTTGTTCACTTTATTGTGAGCTTCATCGTTCTGAAGTTTGCCTAGTTGTTCGACCTGCTTCTTGCGGAGCACCTTGAGGTTGTCGATGGCTTTGGTGTACTTCATTGCCTCGAAAATTTCATCAAAGCGTTTCTTCAGGGCGGCAGGTTCGCTCAGAGGCCAGAGCGACTCATCCTGGTGACAGAAGATGACGGCGTCAAGAATTGCGGGAGAAACGCCAAGCCGCTCAGGGATCATTTCATCAAGCTGCGCCTGCCGGGTCGAGGTCGTTGTCCGTTCCCCATTGTTGACAACAACGAGCGAGCAATCGAGAGTCTTTTGAGATCGTGTGGTCTTCTTGACGGTGAGTTGTAGACTTCGGGTTGCGACATGTTGACGGTCGTTGATCGATCGGAACTGGAGCTTCACCTGGGCCATAACCTCTTTTTCGCCACATAGCTACAAGTTATTAGACAAATGATATGCAAAAATATGGGGAGACGAGGGATCTTGTACCTTGGGGTCATGGATGAATGCGCCGCCCTTACTGTTAGGCGGCAGCTCGCCGGTGGTTGCATATTTCAGACACTCGATGATGGTCGTCTTTCCGGAGCCGTTATAGCCCACAATGAGTGTCAATGGAGTGTTGAACTGGATGGCTTCTCGGACAGCAGGGCTGAAGGAGCGGACGCCCGAGATGGAAAGCTTGTCGATCCTCGACATGATGGGCGACTACCGCATTGGGGATTTTGCCCAAGGTCGAGTTTACGACCGCAAGGGTCAAAGTATCTACGACGTCGTGCAGGAGGTGAGAAGGGACGTCTGCGTTCAACAGCTTGGGTGTGTTGCACATCAAAGGGTGGACCAGGCAGCCGAATGGAATTGCTTTGGGTGACGCGATGCTCGAGCCACTGCGCGTTGAGAGAGTGGACCCCACGCGATGTCACGTGTTCGGATCAGATTTAATTTAGCCGCAGTTCCGGCGGGCTTACACGCCAAGTCCTCGAGACGACACTCTCCAAGGGCTCGACGGGAAGCACGGAGCGCATTCTCGTTCACTAATCACCAACCCAGTGACTTGCCGGATAAATTCGACGTTCAGAAGCAAGGAAGTGGAGGAGCTTCCCTGGAGCATCCGTTGAGATCATCCATTTCAGCCGCTGTTTCAGCCCTCCAGGATGACGGATGACGGTCTTTCTTTCCTGGACCCTCTCATGCAGTCAACTCAGACATTACGTATGTCCCCTTGACGTCAGAAAATCAAGGACAGGTCCCAAGGACCCTGAGAGGTCGTGGTAGCACGAAGCCACCCCGCCTTGGTGCCTTCTTGACAACCTCCGGAGGGGGAATGCCGTGGCTTGGGGTCTGTAGGGGTCTGAAGGGAGCTCAAGCCCTTGCATCATTGGAAAAGATGTGGGCATGGAGGTCTTGTCTTTCGTTTTATATTATCTCCGGCTTGACACAGAGATGCTGCAGTCTGCAGTTGCGAAAGGGTTGCAGGAAAAGCAAATTCAAGACATACAGAGCCTGTTGGTCTCGTGAGAACAAGATGGCGTTCCTTGACTACATACCACTCTCTCGATGACTTCAACTCTTTTCGATGCTTCGATCAGGCACCGCGCGGATGGATCCCCTAACGAAACCCCACGATGACCCCCCTGAGAGTAAAGCTGTGAATCCATCATGATTGCAGTGTCAAATCGAGGGCTCGCTCCTCAAAGAGCGCACTGGAGCCCCGAATGAAGTGGTACAAACGTCGGTCAGCCACTGTGGGTGCGGGCCGCGCTACTGCCCGCGCTACTGCCCGCTGGACCCTTACGATGGATCGACGGACCCCGCTAAGGGGGTGCTGGGGACAGTCGAGGCTAAGCCACTCCTCGTTGAACCAATGATGCAGCAGAAACTACTGGAAGTCACTGAAGATCAAGTTTCTCTCGCCGGACCTTTTCGTCCGGGACTCAAGCTAGGGGGAAAGACCAGGGAGCTTTGCCCACCTTGCCTGCTTGCCTAGCCACAAAGCACCTACCAGCTTGGGCGCCAGCCGGGCACAAGGTGTGAGTGCTATGATTATGCGGTACCCAGCATGACTTTCCCATGTGTGCAACAACCGTAATTGTCCAAAAGTGCCATGTTTTTGGTCGGGCCTACAGTACGCCCGGGCATGGACGGAGAGCATGATATTGGATGGGACCGGTGAGCCCAGCCAGCCAGACTTCGCCTGTCATCAGGCCAAGCAAGGGAATTTAAAGGCCTCTTTTTATCCATGGATGGCGATGGACCTAGGACGTGATTTTGGACTGTCTGCTTGACTCGGAAAGCGGGCCTTTTCTTTGTCTCTTAGACGCTATTCCCCCAGATTGCTCGTGGCCGTTTTCTTCCTCATCTCATCTCTCACTCCGTGCAACTTTTCATTTCATTTCGTGACCCCTCCTCCCTCGTGTCGTGTCATCCTCGCTCTTATTCTATGCATGCATCGCTTTCTAATCTCGCTCAGGCATCATCTCGGGCTCCCTTTGTCTCTCTCTTTCTTCTCCCGTCCAGGGTCGGATCAGTTTGATGCACTTTGCCCTTTCTGCCTGAGCAGAAAAACTCGCCGGCTTTCTTCTTTTCATTCTATATCAAGGTCCCGTATTCTACTTCTCTTCTTTACCATTTTTCTTTCAGTTATATCATCCAAGACTAGACATCGTGGTAGCGATCTCAGTTTTTATCTGGATAGTATTTTTTTTATCGATCTTCTCATGTTCTCGTCACTGTTGTGCCGTCACAAGTTAGACTCCTCGTTTGTTGTCGCTATCGCGGCCACTGGACCCAGCGCTGCAGCGGCCACGGCCACTGAAACTGAGGTGCCCTTGTTGGGGCTTCGCCAATGCAATTACAGATGCTCGATTGCCACATGAACGCGCCGCAACCATGTCCCACGGACCACCTCCACCTCCCCCTCCGCCTACCGGCGCTCCCCCTCCAAACAACTTCAACTTCTTTGGCTTCAATCTCGACATCGGTTCTCTCCCGGACATGACGGGCGGCCAGGTCATTCACCACTCCCCGCGAGGTCGAGGCCGAGGCCGCGGCCATATGCCCCCCTCGGCCGAAGCCAACGCTATCTTGGCCTGCAACTCTCACGGCTAACCCGATTCTGCAGATGGGCGCAGATGGCCAGGACACCACCGACATCATGGCCCTCCTCGATAACAACATGCTCGGCTCCATGGGCGACGTGTCCATGGGCCTCGAATCCACCGACGATTCCAACATGAACGGCTCCTTCGGCGGCTCCAATGCGCCAACTTCGACTGAAGAGTCTGTCGCGAGAGCCGAAAATCAATTCAATACTGCTGCGAACAATGTCCCTGGCGCGGGGCCACTCCCTGCTGGCGCCTTCGCCCAGATGAACCTCGCCGGCGCCAGCACCCTGACCGAGTTCACCAAGCGAAGGAATTGGCCCGCCAAGGTTGTGGAGGAGCTGAAAGACTTTTTGCAAATCCTCGATGCCAACGGTCGCATCAAATACGCGTCGCCTAGCATTCTCAATGTTACAGGGTACAGTGTGGAAGAGATTCAGGACATTTTTCTCAAGGATCTGATCCACCCAGACGACCAGGGTGTATTCGTCGCCGAGCTCAACGAGTCCATCGCATCAGGAAATCCGCTGCGCCTATTCTATCGCTTCAAGAAGAAGGATGGCGAGTACGCGATTTTTGAGACTGTCGGCCACGCTCACATAGCGGGCGCCAAATTTGCTCCTAACCCGAATAATCAGTCGCCCTTCTGCCAAGCTGTTTTCATGATGGCACGTCCGTATCCGACAAAGAATGCCGGGCTTCTTGATTCCTTCCTCGAGCACAAGATCGAAAACGAGCGACTAAAGCGTCGCATCGCCGAGCTCCGTCGCGAGGAGGAAGCTGATAATGATGAAGCGCAGAAGCAGTGGCTTCAAAGTCAAGAAGGGCGTTCAGATGTGACACCTTCTGAGGGAACAGGGGTGTCAACAGGAACTTTTTACCGGCCTGTTAGTGAAAGGGCCCTAACGGAAGCGGACCGAGTTGCCCTCAACAAAGCTCTCACGCGGGAGAACCTTGAGGGCGCAGTGGCTGGCAACCGGCCGGATTCGCTCAAGGACAAGATGGCACGTTACGAAGGAGCGTCGCATACGGATACAATCGAGATGCTGACGGGTTTGCGGTACATCGAGGGCGAACGAAGCCGAGGAATCACAACAGGCAATGCAAGCCCGACTCTGATCAAGGGAGACGCAGGCATCGCGATCCCCATGGAACGAGATCCGCGCACAGGCGACAAGAAGAAGAAACTCAAAACTTCGGAGGAATATGTGTGTACGGACTGCGGTAAGTTTCTCCCTGCATGGGGTTCGGCAACAGCTGCATGAATACTAAGTGGGAGCAGGGACTCTGGATTCACCAGAATGGCGGAAGGGACCGAGCGGACCGAAGACTCTATGCAACGCTTGTGGATTGCGATGGGCGAAGAAAGAGAAGAAGAGAAACAGTGTCCACACCCACCCCCCACCGGGGCCAGCCGTAGATCACTCAATGGCTTGAACAAGACAACGACGAAATTGCTCTTGACGATGCATGGGTATACAAGAACGATTCAAGGGGATACTTGGTCAGGACGAATACTGTGGATGTCATGGTGGGGAAGATACAGTGTCGCTGACACGATGGAGTTTGGGATGCTTTTCTATTGCATTTATAAGGCGAAAGCGGGATACACGAGACGCTCACGGCCGGTTGTTATGTTTAAATGATTTTACGGAGCTTGTTTTACGATATTTGTTTCGACTCTTGTCTGTAACAAAGATACCTGGGGTGTAGGGAGCATATGGCAGACACGGCGCGAGCTCCAGATGCGCCAGCGCAAACGAATTGACGCACATTTATGAGGCGGGGGCATGAACTTGGAAGTGAAGATGATGCAGGATGATGTTTGATGCCGTTGTTATGAGTTGGCATCTGAGCCTGGCTTCCGTAGTTCTTGACAGTAGACCGCGATTTGGATGCCTCTGGAATATGGAGGCCTCAGCTAGCTTAGCGGAGGAATGATGGAGAAATCATTGACAGCTGTCACATAAAACAAGACGAATCTGGGTCCTTGAACAACCAAAACTTGGTTCGAGCTCATCCAGAGTCATGCATGATATACTGTGTTGGTATAATGATGATGGTGACGCGGCTTTGGCCCACGCTTCGATTCACAAGCTGGAGCACGCCTCGCCAGCTGCATCAAATGCAAATGCCAGCTGAAACAAGCAACAGCTAGCAACAGATCCGGACCCTCCATCTCCACCAGTTCCACCACCATTGGATGGCTAGACTAGGACATGGCAGCTCGGCAAGCTCCCCACAATAACTTACAGCATGGACCTCTCCATAGCGTTGATCCACGTCACAAGCTCGGCAATCCAGAGAAGCGTAGCCAGAGCAGAGCAACATGGGCCATTAGAGGGGGGAAATGAGGCTGCGCGTCAGTGACTGAGCGACTGGACGGCGTCAGCTAAGCTCAGCTCCAGTGGTTGTCTGTTAATGGACGACGGGGTGCACCTGAGACACAGAGCGTACCATGGTGTCTCCGAGGGTCCCTCCTCTACATTATCTCTCCCATTTCCCCTCCATACTCGACTTCACTCCTCCCAACTACACCACTCGACCTTTCTGCATCTATAACAAAACCCCACCAAGTGAGAATATCTCCGATTTTCGAAAAAGCCAAACCGCAATCATGGACAAGCTCGTCAGCGCCGCCAAGGACTTTCTTGATGACGACAAGGACAAGCGTCAGGGTGCGTCAATCCCTCATGGCTCTTACCCCGCTGTTCCATGATGCCCCTCATCCGACACCTGCCAGCCATGAAGCTCATCACAGGCATCATACATAACAACACTATCGCCATCTCTTCATCAAGACCGCAGTGCTAATATACACTCTCGTATTCAGATCAGCAGCAACAGTACGGACAGCAGCAGGGTTATGGCCAGGAGCAGTATGGCCAGCAGCAACAGTACCCTCCTGCCGGAGGAATCCGTCAGTGGTCCCGTCCTTGATGCTCTTACCTATTTGATATTCGAACGAGCAGCCTGACGCCCTATCTCAGAATCCCATGGTGGCGGCGGTATCTCTAGCTTCCTCGGCAATCTCGACCTTGACCACGCCAAGGAGGAGGCCTCCAAGAATGCCGGCTCCTCGGGCGATAGGGACCTCTTTGGTAGCATTCTAGGCTCTCTCGGCCAGAAGCAACACAAGCTCGCCAACGAGGATCTTGACGAGGAAGGTGAGTTGGGAACTGGCCCGGGTTTCCTTTTGCATACATACGAGAGACTGACTATCTGGCCTGGGGCCAATGATGATTAGATGCCGTCCGCAAGCACCAGAAGACCTACGAGAACGACGACGACGAGCAGGATGACAAGAGCATGGGTACGGCGGCTGCCATGCAAGCCCTCAAGTTGGTCAACAAGGGCGAGACCCAGAGCAGCAGCAACAGTCAGAGTGCTTTCCTCGGCCTCGCCATGGCTGAGGCCAGCAAGGTTAGTTCTCAGTCACTAACAATCTGCATAATGACTTCCTCTCGCTGACATGTATCCCAGCTCTTTGATGACAAGGCCTCCAAGGGAAAGGTCTCATCAGACTCCAGCAAGGAGAGCGTCGTGCAGCAGGCTGGTGAGGTCGCCCTCAAGATGTACCTTAAGACTCAAGGTGGGCAGCAGGGCGGCCTCATGGGCCTTGCTTCCAAGTTTATGTAAACAGGACCCCAAAACCTGGAGCAAATGAAGATGGATGTGACAATGCTCCCATGGAATTCTGAAGCTGGTCCAATGTCCAAGACGATGAGATGACTTCAATTTTTTTATGAAAATGAAAGAAAATATTATGAATACGATCGCTTACACTACAAGTTTCTCATGACTGTGCTCTAAGCCTCAGTCTTCTTCACCAAGTTCATCACATCCAACCACTCGCTGGGCCGACGTCGGCTCGACTCGGTTGCATGGTGCAGATAATCTTCGGCCTCGGCAGCCCAGGCAAGAAGCTGCTCCTCGCTACCCCATTCACCCGTCGCCAGCAAGCCGACCGGCAGTTGACCCTCGCCCTGCTCAGGGTCAATGTATCCCACCGGCACCGACAACGAAGGGGTACCGGTCATATTACCCAGGAAGATGTAGAGCATATTGCGGATCGTCTTGTTGGTATCGCTCATGCCGTACTTCTCGTCTCCTGGCACGATCGGCCACCCAATCATGGGTGTCGTGGGCGTCATGATGAGCAAGCCTGGGTGCTTCTGGAAAAGGAAGGCCAGGTGCCTCATAACGAGCTCGCGGAGTGAGTTGTATTTGAGAAAGTCGCCCGCAGGCGTCTTGGCGCCAATGGTCAAGATGACCTTGTTGGCGGGCCCGACGAGAGAGAGCCAGTCAGATGGGTTGGGGGTTCGGCGTCGTGCGTCCTTGGACATCTCTGTGATGCACATGACGCTATGCGCAAGTTGTGCCTCCGGGATGTAGGGGATGGAGATGTCGACAATGTCGTAGCCGCACTTGTTGGCAAAGTAGTCGACCGCTCGCTCACACGCGTCCTTCACACGCTGGTCTGCCTGGTTCCACCAATCGCGGTAGATTCCCATGACCTTGTTTGCTCCCTTGGCTGGCGGGACCGACAGACCAAAGCGGCTCTGGATAGGACACTCCGGGTTGGGCTGGGACATGATGCGGTAAGCTATGGTGAGGTCCGCGGCGGTAGCAGCGAGGGGCGTGGTGACACACATGGTGTTGTTCATAAACATGGTGCGGTGATGGGTCGTCTTGAGGCCGAAGACGCTGTTGAAGGCGGCTGGGATACGAGCACTGCCACCAGCGTCGGAGCCGACGGCAATGGGGACTATGCCTATAGAGAGGGATGAGGCTCCTCCAGAGGAAGAACCTCCAGGATAGTAGGACTTGTTGTGCCAATTAGTGGGAGTGCCTTGGGTGGCCTGAATATGTTAGTCATGTTACAGAGTGTTGGATGTGCGAGAGCCTACATTGCATCCGCTGGTGTCTATCACATCTCTGTTAGCATTCATCACGAGACTGAATGGGGCCAACCTCTAGATATCCTCACCTGAGCCAAGCTCGTGCATGCAATTCTTGCCAAGGACCACTGCACCAGCCTCTTGAAGCTTCTTGACCGGCCACGCAGACTCGTCTTTCTCATCAAAATAAGGCACAGAGGGGTTGTATTTCATGCCGTTGTGGCTAGAGTAGCCCTTGACGGCGGTGTCGTCCTTGATACCAACAGGAACACCATCGAGGACGCCCAGCGGCACACCAGCAGCATACCGTTCCGTTGAGGCTTTTGCGGCCTCGAGAACAAGGTGATTCTTGCCGTGAGTGTCGACCCAACCATCTGAATACTTGCCAGATGGCTTGGTGATGAGCGGCAGAAGAGCCTCAGCAACTTGGAGGGGCGTCACCTGGCCCGACTTGTACATCTCATGGTAGTCATTTGCGGTGTAGTAGCGGGCTTTTGAGTCGGCATACTTGGCGTGGAGAAGCTCTTCGTCAAACTTGAGCATAGGTCCCGTAGGGCCCAGGGGAGTGACGGTAGGCTGGCGAGAATTAACCTCCAGTCATGATTTGATGAGGCATTATTAAACATACATGGAATCTATAGGGAACTTCAGCGAGTTCGGGGATGTCTTTGAGAGTGCCAAAGCCGGCATTGTCCCAGAAGTGCTGCTGCAGGAAGCCGACCTTGGAGATGCTACGGGATTACGATAATCAGCAAGATCAGGGCCAAGGGATCATGCAGGTCTTACATGCTGGCACCAATGACAAGGGGAAGGCCTCGAAAAACGGGGTTGTTTTCAATCTTGGGATTGTATTTTACATCAGGGCCCTCGACAGGCTTGGGGTAGTCGGCAAAGTTGGATGAGGAGGCCATCTTGACTATGATTGTCGGTTGACGTCAGTTCAGATTGGGTAGATGGCCGTAGGCTAGAACTCTAGCAAATATGGCAATGAAGGGATAATTGGCAACAAAATCAAGAAAAGAAGCGCGAAAATCGAGGAGTGGACGTATGTTCAAGACAAAGACGCAGAGCTCTCTCCCTCAGCTTCGGATCAGGAGCTTGGGTGGATAGGGTCCCCCATGAACTGGAGGGTCTCCTCTTTTTCAGGGGCCAGAAGAAGCGTGGGACCCCTGCATTTCCAATGGCACAGACCCGGTGACAAGCGACGCGCCCTGAAGCTAGTTTAGAGTTCCGGCTTTGGGCAGGGTTGATACCGAGGTTCATGAATCAGAGGGGACCTTTTGAGGCCGGGTGAGGGGATCATCTGTTGAAGAGAATGGAAACCGATTCAGAGATCTATAGAAGTGAATCAAACATTTAAATACCGGGTCTGGAGTTGTTATTCCCATGACAACCCAAGCCGTGGTGCCGGAGGGCGAGACAAGCTCGACGATGGCGTGGTCTAAGGCGCCCCCAGCTCTGGTTCTAGATCCTGGAATGAAAACAAACCCTTCCGGCCATTATACCGTGCACAGGAATAGTTATTCAGTCAAAGGCGTTCTGGGTTGCGAACTCGTATTTGAAGCTTGCACTGGTTACATAGACTTCACGGTCGGCTTCAAGTGTCACAGTGAGCCATGTGCCATATGTTACGCCTTACGTCATCCTCTCTTGAACGGCAAGTGGGAGTGAGTGCCCCGCGTCACTGCCTCGCATCACATGGGCGCTCAATCACTCCTCACTCGACGACGGCTAGCTCAAGACAATCATAGGCGCCCGTGACCACCTCATGGTATCTGCATTTAGCCTCATCGCTCGTCGTAGCCTCGTCTTCAACTTCCTTCAACTCGCATCATTAACTGCTCCCTCCATGCGCAGCGATACATTGACTGCATAGCTCACTTGAGAGCGCGGCTCTTTTACACCGCGACCCCGCCAGGGACAGCTCCCGCGATAAGCTATCGCTGATCCCTCCCTCCAACCATCATCATGTCTCTGTTTTCTGCGCAGCTCCATCCCGGTCGGGCGCTAGGCTTTCTGGGTGAGCCTTCATTTGTCACCATCTACGTAGCTTGGCAATCTCTAACCATGTCTGCTTGCATCTAGTTCTCGGCGCAACTCTCCATGATGTCCTGACCCGCCTCAAGGCCGAGCCCCAACGCTTCCCCAAGATCGAGCTCCTCTACTCCCCCGATCGACCAGTTACCGAGCCCGTCGCCGTCGACCTTCCTGCGAATGGCGTGCGACTTAGGTTTGACGGCCCTGAGCAACGCCTACGACTGGTCGAAGTCACCGACTTCACCAAGAACCACATCACCTTTAAAGAAAGGGACCTCGTTAAACCTATAAACGGTTCTTCTGCCCCGGCATCTCCTGTTCCGGGAGACTCGACCTCAGGACCGACTTTCAGGCATATATATCATAAACTGCTTGGACCAACGTATGCGGGAGAGTTCATACCTCCGTCGGGTTCACAGGATAAGGGCATATACGTTCTATCCTACCCTGGTGTTGCCTTCAACTTCTCGCTAAATCCCTCCGAGTACTCTCCCGAAAAAGATGTTGTATCAACGTTCGCTTCAGCGTCAAGCCAGGTTGCAACCTCCATGGCAGTGTTCAGCGGCGACTCTTGGGCCGACGCTCGACCAACGTTATGGACCGAGATTCTACCTAGTATCAAATCTACGACTGTGATACCCCGGGGTAAAGATGTGTACCCCGATGAAATCTCACTTATACGGTTGCACGGCGGAGGAAAAATACAGCTGTTCAGGAAGTGGACAAATAACTCGTTCTGGATCGACTTGGGCGAGACCACGCCTCAGGACTTGCTCATGGAGCTGGGTCCCCCAAACGCTATTTATCGCAAGAACGATCAAAAAATGGTTATACACAAAATGCGTACAACTAGCAACACAAAGGCTCGCCCTGAGGCTGCCGATTTCGGTCGGCCCGAGGAACTCACTGATACAGAGGGATCCTCTCTACATGATGGATCAGATGTGTCTGACAACGAGGAGGCCGTCGAGGACCAGATTGGCGTCAACACGACCGATGAATGCTTCTATAACTATTTCTATCTTGGCTTTGACGTGCTTATATCGACTCGAGTTCCACCCTCTCAGGCGCCTCCGGGTAGTAAAGTCGCTGAAAATGAGGGCCAGAACGGCATTGTATCCCACTCTCCCGACCGTTTAGTTGCTACAAAGTTGGTACTGCATGGAAATATCCCGGGTTCATATGAGTTCAACCGACATCGCCGCTGCCGCTGGGAGATTGCATACTTGGACCCGTCGGACGATGGAAGCAGCCCCGTCAACTCGGAGACTTCGTTTCCTAGGATTGAAGACCGCATGAACGAGGCATGGGCATCTATATTTCCTCGCAGCGACTCTCAGCCTCGACAACGCGGCATGGTCCTCAATAGGGGTTGGGGTGATAGCCCGGGTAGTAGCTGCGAGTTCCTGGGAGGATGGGAAGAGAGCGGAGCCCGGCGAGTCGAGGCCAACGGTGATTCTACAACAACGCTGTATGGGTTTCCGGGAATGGTGTTTGAAGTTTTAAAGAATGGGCATGTCAACACGGTGACGGTGTTTTGATCTAGGAGCTTGACACAGGTTTGCACTAGGCATCTTGGTTACGGTTGTATGTTTCGCGGGCGTTTGTGGTGTTTGATGGGGATGATTTGCTGTTTGAACCGATACCTACCTGGTTTCTAGTTTGTGTAGACATTAGACTGGCTTGCATGGCATCTTTTGAATGAATTTGTTCGTAACAGATGTTTGTTTGTGAAATGAGTCTTTGGCTTAGAAACGGGAAGGCGCGATGACAGCGACACTGTCAACGTTGTATCTTTTTTTGGCTGGGTCATCCGCACTCTATCTCTTTACTCTTTCATCCCCACCACAGTAGTAGACTGATTTCATTTCTGGGAGCATCAATAGCAAGATACCTTTGGGATTTGAGCTCACACTCGGTCACATCACCCTCCCGGTCAAACTCTCGGCCCAACACGCCCCCCCATCATGTCGGCAGACAAAGGCAAAGAGAACGCCCAAGAGACCCAAGAGACCCAAGACGCCCAGGCCCCCGAGGACCTCACCGCGGAGAAGCTCCTCGCCATGATCGCCGAGACGAGGGAGAAGCTGGGCGAGCTCCGCGACCAGTGCGACGAGGTCCAGGCCAAGGTGCACAAGGCGCAGTGGGAGCTCAACCAGCTCAAGAAGAAGAGGAAGAAGGTTGTTAACGCGCAGCTGACCGAGCTTTTGGCTCACCAATCCCTCCAGCCGCTGCATGGGCCTAATTCGTATGTGTTATTTCCTTTTTGACTCTTGGTGGATTTGATCGTGCTCACGTTTTCGTTTCTAGACACCATTACTACCACCACTACCACCATCATCACGGTGCTCCTGGGTCCTCGAACAATGCTTCGGGCCACGGGTATGTGAACAAGTTATACCATTTACTTTGAGTCAGAACGCTGACATGTCTCGTGATCTAGGCAGACTGGCCAAGGGAATGCTGAAGGAGATTGAGGAGATTCCATCCCGGACCTGTGGCCAGACTTCTGAACCCGAGCCTTGGGTGGATCAAGGCCCCTATGAATGGTAAAGTCGTCTTAGGGTTGGTGAATAAGGTCAGAGCAGAGTTGGAGCTCAGGACGAAAGACCGAGGTTTACTCCCACGGTCCCCTCTCGACATGACATTGTGGTCGGTATAGTTCAAACAGAGGGGACATTTTGATAGCGTCAGATTAACCCGGATATCCTTTCGAGGTATTCATTCAATTGCTCATCACTTTATACCACTCACCACAAATAAAACGCCAACAAAAAAGGCTCATTTGACTATCCGTACACACAAAATCCCATGAGCAGAGGTAGATTTCCCTTTTATCCCTCTTCTGATACCGTCTATCCCACATCGTACACGCAAACACCCATCGTTTGCCCTGCCTGGTATATTCAACTGCCTCCTCCTTTTCACCTGTACTCCTATGTCTTTGTCCCTATTTGCAACTTTGCTTTACTGTTTACCACTCATCTACCTCCCCCCTCTTGGGTCTTTGCATGCGAACCACCTTGTCGCAGTTGAGAAGACATAGGGGGTCAAAGGCCTTCTTGATCTGAGAGAAATCGTTAGCAAACTTGCCCTCTATCAGGATAGTCAGACAAAGAACTTACTTGTCGCATAGCATCGACAGTCGACTCGCCCAGCTCATGAGGAAGATAATCCCGCTTGACTAGACCAACGCCGTGCTCACCCGTCACAGTACCCTCCATCTCGACAGCCTTCTTCACCATGCGGTGCACCACCACCTCGGCCTTTTCCCGCTGGGCGTCATTGTACAGCAGGATGGTGTGAAAGTTGCCGTCGCCGACGTGGCCGACGATCGAGGCAAACAGCCCGCTCCTGTGCATGTCCTCCTTGGTCTCCTCGATCAGGTCCGGCAGCTTGCTCATGGGCACGGCCACGTCGCCCGTCCACACGCGGTCGCCGGGCTTCTTGACGGCCGTGGTGCTCCAGAGGGCCTCCTTGCGCGCGCTCCACAGCTCGTCCTGCTCCTCCTGGCTCCTGGCGAACTCGAACGTCTTGCTGCCGGCCTGCTTGGCCAACCCTTGCACCTGGGCGATCTGCTCCTTGACGCCCGCGGGGGTGCCGGCGAACTTGAAGAACAGCGTCGCCTCCTCGGCCCAGGCGCGCGAGGTCATGCCGGCGTCGTTGATGCACTTCATCTGGTTGTCGTCCAGGATCTCGACGGCCGCGACGGGGATGCCCTTGCCGACCACCTTGCTCACGCAGGTGGCGGCGTGGCGGATCGAGGGGAAGCTGCAGACGGCGACGCTCGTGGACTCGGGCTTGACGGTGACCTTGAGAGTGGCCTCGGTGACGAGGCCGAGGGTGCCCTCCGAGCCGATGAAGAGCTTGGTGAGGTCGTAGCCGGCCGAGCTCTTGCGGGGCCGTTGGCGAGTCTTGATGATGGTTCCATCGGCGAGGACAACAGTCAAACTCAAGACCCAGTCTCGCATGGTGCCGTAGCGGTAGGCATTGGTGCCACTGCAGCCAGTACCAATCATGCCGCCAATCATGGCTCCCGGGCCAGGGTCAGGAGGGAAGAAGAGGCCCTCATGGCCGAGATGATCATTCAGAGCCTCCCAGCCCATGGCGGGCTGGACGACAACGTCCAGGTCCTCCTTGTGCAGCTTGATGATCTTGTTCATGCGGCCAAAGTCCACAGAGACGCCCTGACGAGTAGGCGTAAAGTGGCCCTCCAGACTGGTACCGCCGCTGTACCCGACGACGGGGATCCTGCGCCGGTGGCACACCTTCATGACCTCGGACACCTCCTCGGTGGAAGCCGGGTAGACGACGCAGAAGGAGCGCTCGTCGGGGTTTGCTTTGTGCGAGGACCAGCTCGAGGTGGCGTGGTGGTCGATGTCGTTCTCGGCGGTGCTGACGTTGTCCTCGCCGACGATCTTGACGAGGTCGGCCCAGGCGGCCTGCATGTTCTCGAGCTTGGTGTTGTGCTGGGGGTCCCGGGTCTTGGAGAGCGGCAGCGTCGACGTGGGTTCGGGGTCCTTGGGCCAGTAGGTGCCGAGCCAGTATGCGATTCCGACGCCGGAGAGGAAGACTGCAGAGGAGTGTCTATCAGCTTCCGTTCTTTTCCAGAGGGAGTGATGGACTCAGAGACTCACCAAACGTCATCATCCAGTTCCGCGAAGGGTCCGTAATGCTGCGCCACTGCTCATACTGCTCCCGCTGCTCGCGCTCGCGCCTCAACCGAGCTCCAATGCTGCCCATGACCTGGCCCTGGAACGTCCTGCCCAGCTTGGCCTCGTTGCCCTGCCGGGGCGCCTTGGGCCGCTCGGGTTCGATGTCTGTGGCGTAGGAGCGGACGAGGGCGGTGGCAGTAGGAGGTAACCTCGAGCTGGTCGTCCGCAAGCTCCGGAGAGCGGTGCGCTGGGCGCGCAGCTGGAGAGACGCCATTGTGTGTGATAGAGAGAAAAGAAGAGAGGAGGGGAGGGGAGGCCTGTACAAGGTGCGCCAATGGTCAATCGCAGAGCTGGTTATAGCGCCGAGGTCATGGAAGACGGCAGCGGGGTTGGATCGAGCCGGTAGAGGGTGTCGAGGCAGGAATTGGCCTGTCGAGGGGCAGCGGTCAATTGGAGCTTAAGGCTTGCGGCGTCCGGCAATGGGAAATTTTGTCGGGACGGAG
>JABFFE010001049.1:0-10864 GCA_013623625.1 Fusarium setosum | reverse complement strand
GGGCAGCAGAGACGGGGGGAGGATGAGGCATGCGAGGGTTGGAAGGGAAGGGAATGAGAGCTTGGGGAGCGGGTACTGAAACTGGTTGAGACTCTTGAGAGAGGCGGTTGGCCACGAGGGTTATGTGTTCAGAGTTTGGGCTGAGATGATGATCTTTGATGTGGATGGAATGGAATGGAGGGGTAAGTGAGTTTTTGTAAGTGAGCTAGGCCAGGAACGGGGCTTGAATGAGGACGGGGAGGCTCTCAAGAGAACTGGAGAGAAACTTGAGGTGACTAGGGATTTGAGAATACACCAAAAAGAGCTGCGGGCGTGTTGAAGGAACCCGACGAGTTTTATCTCACCCGTCTTCAAGATATCATGAGTGAGACGTGGCGGATTCGAGGTAGTGGACGACCCCTCCAAATCCGAGCCTAAAAAAAAACCTCCACGGAGCCTAGAATGCCCCGCTAAGAGACCCACAGCGGGCATGCTGCAGCGAGCAAGCCCAGCCCAGACCTGAGCCAGCGGGGCTTGGGTTCTTTCCTCTCCGGGGCAACTACGGCAACCATGCTTCCCCTTGTTTTCGCTCCCGCGCCCGACATCATCAGACACCAAAATCTCGCCCACCCCCCCAAAGGACAACAACAACCACCATCTCAAAGGACTAAAGTACCACAACAACCAAGAAAACACCCACGCTCTCAATGCGCACGTTAACCAGAGCGATTCTACTGCTTCGCTCTGTCGCCCACGAACTGTCTTTCAATTAAAAAGCCCACAGGTATGCGGTTGCATTTTCTCCCTCCCTTGTTCGAGGGGGGGAAAGCTAATTTCCCGGCAAACACCACGCAATGGCCCATCCTCACAGCGCTGCTGTCATGAATGATACTTTGACAGTAGGAATCAGAGAGGACCATCCCACTTGGCGTGTTTCGCTTCGCGTGTATGCGCGTGCGCGTTGCCCCTCCATCTCTTTCACTCTCACTATCATGATAAACATAGCCCGCGACTAACAAGCTGATGGCTTCATAGATTCGTCCTTTTTTACAAGCTCATGGCCGACACCAAGCTCACCGACCAGCAGGTCGCCGACCTCGCAACCATCCTCCGAGGCGACGGGACCCTCGATTCAAAGGTCCAATATGTCTCGATCATTAAGTCTGGCATCAAGCAGCACAATGTCCCCGAGGCGAGCGTCCCGCAGCTCTTTGACGGCCTGCGCGCCGCCACCACGTCGCAGCACGCGGCCCTCGTCAATGCCGGCTTCACTGCGCTCAACCACCTCCTGACCCGGCTGTCTCGCCAGGACCCCAAGCTTCTCTCGAAAGAGGCGGCCCGCACCCTGCCGCTGGTCGTCGAGAAGCTCGGGGATCACAAAGACAAGTTTCGCTCGCTTGCAACGCACTCCCTCGTTACCTTGTTCGCCGTTGCGCCCGCCGATGTGGAGCGGTTCGTCCGGAATACGGCAATGGGAGGAAAGAACCCCAGGGCCAAGGAGACTTCCATGCATTGGCTCTTGCAGGTGAGCCTCGGGATCCGCATGATGTTGTGGTGACTATATTCTAAAGGCGTATAGATGCACAAAGAGCAGGGGCTTCCGTTCCGGGCCTATGTTCCCGTACTCATGGAACTGCTTGAGGATGCCGACGGCATGGTGCGAGATGCCGCAAAGAATACCGTCATCGAGCTCTTCCGCTCCGCGCCAAATGCCGCCAAGTCGGACCTCAAGAGACAGCTCAAGAACTTCAAGGTGCGACCTGCCATTGAGCAGGCCATTGTCAAGGAACTCGCCCCGACGTCTGGTCGCCCTGAGACGCCGCTCGAAGCCGCGGCCGCGCCGCCGTCGCGTCCAACCCTTGCCGCCAGCGTCTCGTCGGCATCCGGCGACCGTCCCATCACCCCTGGTATCGACACCAAGCCCGAGTCCCTCGAGCCCATGTACGTCAATACGAATCGAGAACTAGACGACATTTTTAAGGAAATGGCGTGGTACTTTGAGGGCAAGGAGACGGAACAAAACTGGCTCAAGAGAGAGATTTATATAACAAAGCTCCGAAGGCTTAACGTGGGCAACGCCGCAACCGACTTCCCCGATACCTTCCTAGCTGGACTCAGGTCCATGTTGGACGGCATCATCAAGTGCATCATCTCTCTACGAACCAGTCTGTGCAAAGAGGGCTGCGGCTTGGTGCAGGAGATTGCCAACACGTTCGGTCCCGCTATGGATCCCATGGTCGAGTTGCTCATGCAGACCTTTGTCAAGCTCTCTGCCGGCACCAAAAAGATCAGTTCGCAACTCGCCAACGTGACGGTGGATACAATTCTTAGCAGGGTCTCTTACACCCCTCGCTTGATGCAGCACATCTGGATCGCCTGCCAGGACAAGAATGTTGCGCCCAGGACTTTCGTTACTGGATGGCTCAAGACCATTCTGAAGAAGGAAGCTCAGCACAAGAGCCATGTCGAGCACACCGGTGGCGTTGACTTGATCGAGAAGTGCATCAAGAAGGGCTTGGGTGATGCGAACCCGGCTGTGAGAGAAAAGATGCGATCAACCTTTTGGGCTTTCTGGGGAGTATGGCCTGCGAGAGCGGATGCGTAAGTCAATTTTGCCCGGGTCGTTTATCATTTTGTCTGGCTAACAGGAACTAGTATCATGGCTGATCTCGACGCCACTGCCCAGAAGCTGCTGAACAAGGACCCCAGCAATCCCAACTCGCCCAAGAAGGGAGAGCCAGCCGCTCGCCCGGGCCTGGGATTGTCCAAGAGCACAATGGGTACCAGCAAACCCAGCCTTCGCGAGACAATGATGGCACAACGAAAGGCAAATATCGCAGCCAAGAATCTCCCCGCTCGGCCTGGTTCTGCTATGGCTCATCTCTCACCCGTGAAGACAAACACCTCGACCACATCAAGCAAACCTTCAGGAACTCGAGCCAGACCAGATGCTGCTGGCATGTCCGGGGCTCCGATGCGGCCAACAAGGAGACGGCCGGAGATGGTGGCTCGTCCTGCCACTGCCGGTCCTTATTCCGTTCGTGAACATCCATCTGTGGAATCAGGCAGCCCCGAGAGCACCAAGTCCAAGACCACGACGCCAAAGCCCAGAGATACCACTCCTAAGAGGACTGGTCAACGGACGCGGCCCGGTCATGCGTCTCATGCCAGCGAGTCCAGCTTGCCATCGCCTACTTCTACAAGGTCTGCTATCAGGCCTGCTGCTTCGCCCCGTGTGAGCCCTACCAAGTTGAAGCAATCGCAATCTGCCGTGCAGCCCTTGAGCAGCCCCTCGCGCGCGAATGAGGATTTTACTCTCGTAGTCCCAAGCATGGGTGACCTGAAGCCTGCACCACAATCTCAGGAGGCATCAGCGCCACCACCTCAAGAAGCACCCGAGAGATTGAGCACCCCCGTGCCAGAGTCTGTGCAAGAACCTGTGCCGGAGCCTGTGGTAGAACCAGCCCCCGCGCCTGCAGAGCCCATGCAGGTTGATCCCGTGCCAGGAACCCCCGCCTCGACGCTGAAAGTGTACGAAGATCCCTTCACTGACGATCAAGCGACTCCCAAGCCGACGTTCAATGTCCCCGTGCTGGAAGACAAGCCCGTCAACGCTGATGCAGCCAATCTACCAAACACCAATGCTGAGGCCCCTGTGACGCAAGACGTAGACTCGCCCGAAAGGACGCGGCAGAACTCGCGGCTGCTGGACAGCGGCATCACAAGGATCAAGTCGCGGACTCTTGATGTCCATGGCTTCCGGAAGCTGCAGTCCCTGCTGCGCGACAGCAAGGGCATATTCACAGATGACAAGTTCGAAGCCCTCCTGATTGGCCTGTTTCAGTATCTGGAGGACCCCCTGCCTGGCGTCAACCCAGAGAAGGCCCAGGATATCAAGGCTCAGATCCTAGCCACCATCAGGCTACTCCTCCGAAAGGAGCGTGACAACTTCCAGCCTCACGTGTCAAGGGGTCTTGAATCTCTTCTTGAGACGCGCAGCGCTTATGATATTCGCGCACACATTGTGAGCGGCGTCGAGGTGCTGGCCGACGAGCTTGTCACAATCGGCGACGGCTCCGAGATCGTCGTCGTCCTGACGAAACGTCTACAAGCCCATGACGGCACTGCTGCCGAGGGCAACCGGATCCTCAGCACCGGACTGCACGTCCTCCGGACCATGCTTGACAAAAGCCCCAACTTTGTGCCTACAGACACGGAGCTTGGTCAGCTTGCTGCCCTCGCCAGCCGGTGCCTCAGCTCTTCCGATTCGGGTGTCCGCATGGATGCCGTCCAGCTCTGCGTCGCCTTGTACTTCCGTGTGGGTGAGGAGACGTTTTGGAATGCCCTCAAGGACGTCCAGGACGACCCCAAGAGCCTGATCACCTACTACATTGTCAAGAGACAGCGCGAGCAGGCTCCTCCTGCGGCTATCTAAGCCAACATCAGCGCGCAAGACCTGGAAAACTCTCCATTCTAGCGATGCTGATGCACCCACCACCTTTGTCAATAATGGCGTTGGATGCCGGAGTTTGGGCAGGGGCTTACCAACGGGATCTGGGGTTCATGGCGCATATTTTATGCAAAAAGAAAACCGGTAGCAATGCCAAAGGAAGACCTGGCCTTTTTTCCCTTGGCCCTTGATCTCCTTTGAAGCTACTAGTTGTTTCCGTTCTGTCTCTCTTCGGTCACGCACATGCGGAAAAAGACGTGCTTTGATTATATGTTTTTTCGTGCTACTATTGAATAGTTGCTTTTTTTGTGAATACCTTGCGTTTGCTTGTATTTGTACACTTAGCTCTTGTAATTACACCTCGTTTATTGGAATGGAATTGACTGAGAAGCCTGGCTGCAAACACGGGGTGGTCAATTATGGGTACCAATCAATAGGTGACACGGAGGAGCCCTCACCCTGAAGTCGGGATATCTTCTTGCTACCTAGTCGATCTACAAACCATCCGTGCTTGCAATTGTACTGCAATTTGGCTTCTTAACTAGACTTTCATCACTTCCCCCTTCTCAGCAAATTATCAAGCGCTGAACCGGCCTTCATCATTATCCATACATGTCCGCCAAGGAGTTCAAGGTCCAAAGATACACATTCCAAAGGAAACAAGGGTGAAGGGGAGAGAGAGTTATCAAGGACAAGCAGGGAGAGTGACAAGGCCCTCCAAAGTCGAGTTCCACAGCGATGTAGTTCCATCATCATCAGCTAAGCACAAAATAACCACCAAACCACCGGTCGACAGAGACGTAACAAACAGAGCACAAAAAAAAAAAAAGGATACTTTTCCTCCTTTACCCAGGACAACATGACATCACCAGCCACAAAAGGGCAATCTTGAAACCAGGTCAAGGAGCACACATAAACCAACCCCCCCAACAAAACGAATAAACGAACGACGGCCACCCAAGACTTTCAAGTCGTACAACAAGTGAATGGTGATGAACCCATGCGCCCACTTTCGTAAACACAATAAGCATCCTAGAAGCACAAGCAATAAACCACAACAGCGTACGTAACCAATACTCCCCCTTTTCCCTTGATTCCCCATCACCCGGGCTGAAAAACTCTCCGACGTCCTCGCAGAAAAACAAAGTTTGGCCAAGTAGCCAACAGCATGAGAAAAAAAGAATTGGATATCATTAAATGTCCTAGCACAAAAACGCCCCGTGTGTAGTCGTACCACACATGGAAACAAACCGCAAGGGCGCTTCAAATCCAAAGGTGCTGAAATAGTTTCATGACAAGATGGCGTCTCCCGTGTGAATGTAGCCTAAGAACCCACGACCCAGAGGTCTCGTAAAACAGTGATGTCGTCATAACTCCCGTCCCGTTGATGTACAAGAGCGAATTGGAGCTTAGGCGTCCTCAAAGATGGTGTGGCTGTTCTCGATGACAAACTGAATCGCAATGTTCTTTGCGTGCATGTCTGTCATCTCGCGTTCAAGACTTGTGTCGCGCATAATGGTCGGGGCGAACACGACAGCCAGGTTTTTAGGAGACATCTGTGGGAAACACAGGTCAGCAGGCCAGGCTATAAATGACGATGCAACCAGTAGAGCATGACTTACCAAGTTCTCAGGTTCACGCTTAGCCACGCGTGCAAGGTGGAACATGAGGAACTCGAGACAATCGCGATGCCGTTGCGGCATCGAAGCAAACGTCTTACGCAAGTGATCGCATCGTTCCGTCTCGTCCGCCATTGCTGTGATGTGTTAGCAAGTCGTAATTCCCGCCAGGGGTCCAGACTTGACTCACCATTTGACTCCAGGACGCGCTCGTAAACGTCAAATGTTAGTAGAGGCACCGGGAGCTTCCTGAAGTACTGCTTCAGGACACTAGTGACTGCAGTGATATCCAGGTCAGGATCCGAGATGTCATAGTTCTCGTCTTTGCTGAATCCGTCCTTGATCATGTTGACCTGCGAATTGCCACCGGTCTTTCGGTAGATGCCCTCCTGGTCCATACCCCTCAGTTCCACCTCTTCAATACACCTTGTCACCACACTGGGAATCTGTCGGCGTTCGTGATCAGATCGCTCGGCGAGGTCAGATCCGAAGAGAACAGTTGCAGGTTCGGCCGGGGCCACATTGCTCATGTTACCCGTGGATCCCGACTTGGGGATGGTGTTCTTCTTGCCAAAGAATCCAAAGCCTTGTCGCTCTTTGTCTGTCTGCTGCTTATTCTGCGCAGCGTGTCCGCTGTGCGCTGTATGCTGGGTTGCTCCTCCGTTGGCAGGAACAACAATTGCGGCCTCAACGGGAGCAACAGTCATGTTGTAGGGCATACCAATATTCTCTCCAGTCAGACCTCCCTGGTGCTGCATCCTCTCGCGATCATTCTGGAATGCTACGACCGCCCTGTTGACACCCTTGGCGACGTTCTGAGCCAATCCCTTGGATCCCTTCTTCCAATTGAATTTCTTAGCCTGGCCCTTTCTGACTTGGACCACGGTTGGTCCAGCTTCCACGATCGGCTCCTCATCGGCAGGGACAAGAGTGGCGCCTGTAGACAAGCTTGCGGAATCGAGATTGATCGACGAGCTGTTGAGACCCTTGCCTGGGCCATAAATGCCCAGGCCACCAGGGGACTTGATGTCTCCAATCTGCGACTTGAAACGCTCCTGAATCTGATGTGTCAGATCATTGTTCATATCCGCGAGCTGTGCATTCTTGGATGACAATTGCTCAAATTCGAGAAGAGCACGATCTCGGTCAGCGATGGCCTGGTTCTTTTCCTCGAAAAGCTGGTCTTTCTCCTCGTGTAGCTGCTCGATCGCGGCAGACATGGACATCTTGACCTTGTCAAGCTTCTGGACAAACTCCTTGATCGCCGACTCCTCGAGATCACGAGGGTCCACGGGTGTCTTGGTTTCCTTAGCTCGCTCGACGTATCCGGCCAAGACCTCCAGTTGTCGAATCATAATCTCAGTCTGCGTGTCGAGAACAGACACAGTCTTTCGCTTCTCCACCAGCTTCTTGTTGAGGCTCTTGAGATCCTTCTCAGTCATGAATTGCCTCTCGAGCTCCGCCACTCGCTGCTCCGAGTTCCGCAGCTGTCGCTTTAGGAAGGCTGGATCATCGCCTGATGTCAGTGACATGGGACTGCTAATCTCATGGGCGTGATAATCGTCAGCAACCGGTGTCCTGGGCCAACGAGGCGACCCAGTTGCACGGGTCGTCTCGCTAATACTCCGGGTGTGGCCACCTCTTGACGGGTTCTGGCCAGGCGACTCAACACTGTTGGTACGCCCATGTCTGACGGCGTTGGAGACACGACGGAGAATAGACGTCGAGCCTTCATCAGTGCCCAGGATCCGGGCCATGTCCTCATCCATGCTAAAGTCAGCACCGCTGCTCCACCTAGGAAGCTTCGGCGAGACCTTGGGGGATGTGGCATCATCTTTAGAGCTGGCTGACTCCTTGTTAGGAGGATGGCTTTGGTTGTGGGGAGGCACGGGAGCCGATCGTGGCTGCATATAGGTATCGGTCTTCTTCTGCTCTGAAGCATTGCGGGACGGCGCCTGTCGGGTCGGTGTAGCATCGTCCGAAGTATCTAGACGGCCAGGCTGCCTGGCATTGCCATTGACTGATCTCGTTGTCAGTAATCCATCAGGGACCTTGTCACTGGGCTGCCTCTTACCGTTTCTTGTAGCACTTGTAGGAACCTCCTTTCGAGCAATGGGCTTCGCGTTCTCTGGCCGAGATGATGTTCTGGACGACGAGTCCATTGAGGCACGGAGCTCGTCCTCATCCAGATGCCTCGACTCCTGCGACGAGCGGGAGGCGGGCGTGGTAGCGTTGCTATCAGAATTTGGCAGACCGCCATAACCGCCCTCCTTTCTCGGCCCGTTGCTGGTCCTGGCGGAGTTGCTCTCTGCAGGGACGCTTGAAGACTGCGAGCTACTCCTTGAAACCAGCTTCTTGCTCTTGGGAGCCTCTTGTAGCTTGAAGTCCTCATTAGTTTGACGGCGGGCGGGGGCCTTCTGAGGCTTCTCGTCGATAGCGGGCGAGCGCCTGCTCGAGTCGGTACGGGAAGACTTGGAGAGTTTGCGAGCAGGTAGCTTCGGCGGGGTATCGTATTCCGAAGAGGAGGGTTGGCGACTCTTCTCCTGGAATGCTATATGAGGCGTTGTGTTATGCGAGTCGCTTCGCTTTTCGGACGAGCCAGACTTGGAAACGCTGAAATAGTCCTTGTCTTTGGACTTGCCCACGTCTGAAACATTATCAGATGTCGATCGTGGAGTAGGGTGTGGGCTGGGATCCAGGGCAACCGAGATGAGGAAGCTATCGGGATCGTTAGACCCAGCGTCATTTCGCGACATCATGGTCGAATTGCGATTGTTTCGGTAAGTAGTAGCAGGCAAGTTCAAGCCATCGGCCTTGCGTTCAGGGGACCGGGCCGGTCTGGAGCTGCTGCGAGAGGACGACTCATTCCGTCCATGAGCTGTCCGAGGACGAGGAGACAGCTCGGTGGCAGTGTCAGAGTCGGGGTCGACGCGATCGTTGGAGAAGGCGTTGGGAGGAATGGCGTTGGCGGGTAAAGCGGGCAAGGATTTCTCGGTGATCATAGGAGAATGTTCTTTTTCCCTTGCCTTGGCGGCGGCGGCAGCCTTTGATTTCTTCCTGCGTCTAGCCATCAACGTCTCATGGCAGCCCATGCAGAAGATGCCTTGTGAGGTTCGGGCATATCGGAGGTTCTCGATCTTGCGCTTGCAGTTGCGGCAGCGAAAACAAGTTGCGCAAAACGCTTGTTCCCCCGTAAGGATAGCTAGATCTTCGATCTTGTTGCCACAGGCGCTGCAGCTATATGTGCAGTTATTGCAGATGAGAGATCCATCGCCGAGTAGTAGGAGATTCGCGTCCGAGTCCAGGAGAGTGCCGCAGGTGTTGCACCGGAAACAGTCCAGGTGCCATCGATTGCCAGCTGTCAACATGGTCAGCTTACAGTCTGAGGTGGTAGGGTACGATCCACGGCTCTCGTGATCAAGGATTTTGTGATAGCATTGTGCTCAGGAGGCACGTCGAGAGCCACAACCATCGGCAAATAGGCCACATACCTAGCTCGAATGCTTTGCCTTCCTCAAGAATCTGCCAAAGTTCCATTGTCAGCAAGCAGTGTCTAGACAGCCCGAAGCTCAAGAAGAATATCATACCTCTCCGCAGCCTTTGCAGGGAAAGACATCATCGGTATCGTTGTCCAGAGGACTGTCGAGGTAATCGTCGACTATGCCGGCCATGGTGGGCGAGTAATGTCAACCAAAGAGCGGAACTCGACGTTGGGACGCAGAGTGGAGCGAGCGAGGCGTGCTGACGGCGACGATGGCCTTCATGAATGTGAATGCGGCGGCCCAATGTAGCAGGCGACACGACGCAGCTAGAGGACAGGCGTCATGGACAGGATCGAGGAGAGCGACGGAGGGATCGGATCAACGATCGGGGAGCGGGATAGATGCCGAGGGCTCGGCGCGAGAAGAACGTCGTCGGGACAGTCGGTCGATATTCAGGTCGATGAAGCAACGATGTCGCAGGGTCGTGCTTCGAGCTTCCGTGATAGAGGGCTGACTACAAGTCAAGGAGGGTCCGGAGGCAGGAAGCAGAGGACAGCCCAGCCAAAGTCAGGGCAAAGCCAGAAGAGGCAGAGGAGACCAAACCAGACCAGGCCAGGGGGCGTGTGGAGGGTTTGATGAGGACGAGGGTCCAGGAGTCTCTTGGTCTGTGGGATATGGCAAGGGTGGCCCAACGATGGATTCGCAAGAGGGGCCTCAGTCGATTTGAAGCCGGGAGTTGAGCTTTAGAAGCAGCAGGGCAATGGAAGCGAGCGAGACTTGAGAGCGATGGGTTGGAGAGGCGATGGAACGTTGGCGCTTGGTTGATAAATGTCGGATAGGTTCGAGGCGGGACGATGCGTCAAGAGACGGGCAGTGGCCGCAGAGGGGGATGAATGGCCCAAAAAAAAAAGACGATGTGATGATGATGAAAAAAAAGAACTAGACCCGGACCAGACACAGAAAAAGAGAGGATCCGATCCGGATGTGTCTGGTTCACGAAGGAGACGGCGGATGTCGAGAGGAATGAATGGATGGGAATGGAGACGTGGGATCCGAATGAGGATGGGATGAACAGCAGCCACGGATGTACTGGTGGTATTTTGGGGGGAGGCAATTGGGGGAATAGTTTTAGGGCGCCCACAGGTCTAGGGGAGGGAGGGGATCACCCACTAAGCCTGGAACACAGTGGAAAGGGTTCCAGCTTTCAAGGGGCCTAGGGCGCTAAACGGCCCCTAGCCGTTCCAGCCCAGGGCTGGCACCTGGGCTTGGATCACCTCCCCATCCCACGACTCCCGTCTCGTCCCCAGTTCTGACGAGGTACACATACATACCAC
>JABFFE010001048.1:0-19471 GCA_013623625.1 Fusarium setosum | reverse complement strand
GCGGGGATGGGGGCTTGTTTTCGCTCGAGAGCGAGTTGGGGGTTGTGATGTCGAATGTTGTGAACATTGAGAGGAGGACGGGTTTGATTTGTCACGGGATGATTGAACACGAGTTGCAGCGATAGCCTTTGGATGACTCTTGCCTGTGTCTTGCAGGAGGAGACTTCGGATCGATAATCCGGGGTCTTGTCGCTAGCGCGGGCCAGCAAAATTTGTCAGCTTGTCTTGACGAGTCGCAGCATGGAGGGTGGCAAACCATCACCATTTGATGGAAAGTCGGGTTGAATAAACAGAGCTATGAAAGGCCTGGAAGATATGAGATGAATGATTAGGTTACAATAAAGCCTCTAATTCACCGGCGGCGGTGGTAATGATGAATGTCTTGGTGAGGACTTCACTGTGTTCAATGACAGAGTATTTCTCAGCCACATGGGCGTCAACAGTCCAACCACAGCCAAACGCTACTCCAAGAAACAAGAATACAAACCTACTTAGAGTCTTGCCTCATACCCTAGCACCCAAATCATTCTAGAAACACTCCATCATCGCC
Source organism: Fusarium setosum (assembly GCA_013623625.1). Classification (NCBI taxonomy): domain Eukaryota; kingdom Fungi; phylum Ascomycota; class Sordariomycetes; order Hypocreales; family Nectriaceae; genus Fusarium; species Fusarium setosum. The sequence goes on along the minus strand of JABFFE010001048.1, from coordinate 18,921 downwards.
ATTGCATGCTGAAATGATTGCACCTCGGAGATTAGAGAGGGACGGCACGGCCAATCACGCCCTACTCCGTGTCTGGATTGGGAAATCGGAGATACTCCGAAAACTCCTTGCGGAAGAGGTCCACTCCCAGACCAGACATCAAGATACGGTATGAGGCTACAAGTTGGCAATGGCTGGACTTGTACGTTAGTTTCAAGGGCGGGGATCCGACGGACAGCGAGTCGGTCACCTTGAGCTTTCTGAGGGAAGAAAGTGATTGCTAAAGCTGCCGTTTAGGTCCATAAGACTGACTGCCTGCTAAGGTACCGTCTGTCATCCAGAGGAGAGAGGCCAAGTCTTGCAGTGACTAAGTCCGAGGTGATTATATGATGATGAGTTTGTCTCGTCTTAAGACCCTGAAAGGTCGGGTAGGCGCTCCCTTTATGATCGGTTTGCCAGATTAGTGCAACGCACGATGGGGCAAACAACTTGCAGCCACCCGCCAGGAGAGCCCCAACTGTAGTTACACACTCGCCTCTTATGTCTTTCACGGCTGCTGAGAGCTCATGTAGAATGACCAATGAAGTGAGTTCAAGTAGAAGTACTAGAGCACAGAAGGCATGGTCTATCGTGTGCAATCTTTCATCTTCGTCGCAGATTCCTTCAAAACTTGCGCCGGACAACACGACACCTCGCAAAGGAAGCCCAGGCACTCACACTTGCGAAAAGATGATAAGGGGATTGTTTCTCGCAATACTGGCTGCGGGTGCGGCGGCTCTAACTCCCACCCAAAAGCGTCCTGAGGTACTTTGTGGAAACCCCGACGAGACCAGCTATACCCTCATTCAAGGTCAATGCCCAATCATCGATGCAAGATCTTCTGCACCGGCTAACAGTAGATTTACAGACCCATTCTTGGGTGACAAGGATGTCGGCCAACCTGGCGTCACTCTCGAAACTGTTTATGGCGAGGACGATCCGCGCTGGTTTATGGTATACCAGAATGGCATTGACTTTAAGCCCTACCGCGCCATGAAGGCAGATCAACCTCGTTTCCGTTAATGTGCCAAAGCTAATGATGCCGTTAGATTGCATCCAACACTACCGTATTCATCGATCTCACCACCTCCTGCCGCTCCTTTGCCGGAAGACTCGTCCGTGGCGCCGATGTCAACTTTGACGGTCGGGCTCATAACCTGGGCACTTGGACCGAGATTAACTGGGAAGACTACCCGTACACATACGGAGGCGTATCAGTCATTGAAGGTACCTTGGACCTATCGCCGGCAACAGGCATCTTGAGCTGACACCAACTAGGCAATGACGGGGCGGTCCTTTTCCAGTCCGAGGACAAAGGAACGCCGACTATGGGCTTCTCGGACGACCTCGTCCCTGTGGCGCCGAGCGAGTGCAAGACTGTGAAGGACAGCGGGGGTATAGCCCTGAAGCCAACAGATAAAGATGGCTACGACCGGAGGACGAGGGAGTTTACGATGGGTATTCTCGACGATCAGAGGGTGTCTATCCACAAGAACCACACCGCGACGGTTATGTCCCACAACGGGAGGTTCAAGGTGACATTCCTCTACGGCTATCACTGATTCGCGGTCAAATTGGCAGGCGTTGGATGGTACTTGGGGTCGATATACCTGAGATTACTTTCTGCACACTCTACTCCAACTGGCTGTTCTCACGAATGCATGTTCATCTTGCCATGCTGGGTTCTGGACCAGCCAAACATTAGCCGCGCCCTATTACTTGTCAAAATCTTAATCTGGCAGCTCAAAAGAGAACACCAGGCGACCGAAGGTCGGAGTCTTATCACCAACGCGGGGTAGTGTTCTTGGCTGGCGAACCAGACATCTACTGTCCGTCTGTGACTTGTATGGCCTCATTCACCTTGCAGCTGAGGAATCCTCAAACGCCGACGCATTGTAACTGCTGATAACTCGCTGCGCTAGTGATCGAGTATCTGATCCTGCCGAAATGACCGGCCCGGCTTAGCATTCTGGTACCGGCATCGTACCACCGGCACTTAGCCTACATAAAGATAGCTGTGCCGGTGCGCCTTGGCTGTGGCTAAAAATCGCAGGGGCTGGGAGATATGGCCTCTTGAAGGAGAAAGTCAAAATGTGTATTAATTTAGGCCAGGCTTGGGCTGTATTTGGAAGAGCCGGTGAATACTCTCCAGGTGGTTTGCGAGGTGACGCCGTTTGATGGAAAGTCTCTTGTAATTCAATGACCGTGACTGAGTTATAGCGAAGTAGCATGCAGAAGCTAGGGTAACAAGGATTATGTGTATGCTATAAACACGAGCTCATGATCGTAGATACTCCATCACGCTCTTCCCCCACCGCACGGCGCTCTTGTACGTCCACATGCCGGGCGCATTACCCTTGGTGAGACCCTCAATGGCATCGGCAAACTCAGCGCCGAGACCTTCCTCCTTGATCTGTTGAACTGGGTAGAGGTACGTCTTGAACGAGAAGAGAATGGCCCGCGTCCTTGGCAGCCGGGTAAGAGTCTGGAGCTCGATACGCAGGAAGGTCTTGTGAGTGAATATTAGTTACTGGGACGGGTATTAAGATGGTCAACTTACCTTTTCAATGTCAACCTCCTCATCGTTCTCGTATGTATCATCACCACTGATGTGGTTCCCCTTCGAGTTGAACAGTTCGGCGTGAGTTTGCACCGACCACTGTACTGTTGTTAGCATCATTCTCTTGCCCCTAGACGTATTGCTTCTAGGGCCTCACATTTGTCCGCTTCACTGCCTTGCCAACCTCCAACTTCCCGAAGAACCTCTCCATGCTGGTCCCAATCTTTTCATACGATGGCACGGGCTCATGGATCTCTAGCAAAGTCTTGCCTAGCTTCGAAGAGGGATTAAACCCCGAGGGAAAGCAACACATAAAGGCGACAGATCGGTGACCCTCGGGCGTCTGTTGAAGAAGAAAGAGGTCCTCCTCAATAGTTTCGCCCAGCACACGTAGCGCAGCCTCCATGTCACCTGCGGGCATGGTTGGAAAAGGCATTCCTGTGGCAAGATTCTTACATAAAGACTTGTCCTCGGAAAGGTGGAAGATGGTTGGGAAGCGAGTCGGCAAGTATTCAGACAAGAGATGTGTGTAGAGTTCTCGCACGGCTGCGTCGCCCTCGGGGATACAGCCGTGAACGATGTTGCCATGCTCGACGATGAGATTACGTCGAAGGGTGACACGGTCGAGGTAGTCCTCATCAATTGTGATGAGTTCCGAGGGAGTATTTGCTTGGATAGCTGAAGAAAGTCAGGAGACAGAAGTCCTTTGTCATGTCCAGTGGCCATACCCATGGTGATGTGATATGTTGGCTTGAACGGCCGCAACTGTCGTCGCGGGGCAGTCTTCCAGTCAAAGTCATGTAGAGGCTCGATGGGCAGTGTCTTCTCCTCAAGCGATCTTATAGCCTCGACTGGTTCCGAGTACTGCTTGCAACTGTGCATCCATCGCTTGGCCTGGGGAGCAGTTAGCTGAATTCATGACACAAATATCATGCAGCACCCACTATACGGGTAAGGACCCAGACGGACAAGAAGATCGCAACAAGGAGGGCTGTCAATGTGACAAGGAGTTGTTGCGAATGGTCGAGCCCTTGAACGAAGCCCATCCTGGACATCGAGGCGATAGCGCAAAGACGGCGAAGGGAAGTTGTTCTGACAGAAGTTGTTCGAGAAGAAAGGCCTTGAGTAAATAAATATACACTGCCCGTTCTCATGACCACCTGATCCACGAAAGGCAATTGATCTGGTTACTTTACTCCGCACGCCGATATCGCGTGGAGTGCCACCGGGCTGATTAGACCATGGCTACCCGTAGAGATTGGCGTGGTACCTATTGGGTTAGTGCAGCACAGCTATCCAAGTCACCCTGATACAGTCAATAGATAAACGTTCATTAACATTATGTGGCCGTTTGTAGGTGTCTGTCTAATCTATCCCACGTGGCTGGTATCATGCATCGTATATACAGTCCCGTTGCGACTGCGAGGGTGTCAGATACCCTCATAGTTCCCACCAAAGCTCCACCACTTCGTCTTTCATCTCTTCTATCTTTGGCAGACGATTTCCGGAATCGGCCGCCTTCTCACCCGGCCCAGGGATGTCATCCTCCACGCGGTGAACGTATATTTGCCGTAGATTCTTTCCAACCTTTTCCGAATCGATCAAACGGTAGCTCTTCTTGAGGCGACGGTCCATCTTGGCTCTCATGGGCCCCAAGCTCCATTCAAAGCCTGCCGCACCCTCCCAGCTGCCTTCCATCTTGTTCAAGTCGACGCTCTCCAGTCCGGCGGAATACTCGACGATGCTGTAACCGTTGGTGAAGACCGTGTCAGACCCAAACGTGAAGCGTTGTAGGAAGCAGTTTCCGCAGAATTCAGAAACCTGGACCATCTTGTCGACTGGTGCTTGGTGCCATGATTTCCAGTGATGGAGACTCATCGGTAGCCGACCGGATTCATAGAAGCCGCTCATATCCCCACCCATGTCCAGCTGGTGCAGTCCTTTCACGATGGTAAGCTTTGTCTTGGTCTTGCTGTAGATGCATTGCTTGAGAAGACCATCGCCCTGAGGCACATGTTCCGCAGTGAGGCAATCCACGAGATGGGGGTCCAGCTCGCGAAGAAGCGCTGGACTTAGAAAGATCCCAGCGCCGCCGAAGCCCATGTATCCGTGGTGTTTGACCGCATCATAATTCTCCGACAGTCCTCCCACGTATGCCGGGAGCTTGTGGTCGTATTTGCCAAGGATCTTGCTAATGGGGTAGAGAGACGGGAAGAAGGTGTCGTCGTCCACGATGGCTGTCCATTTCGTCTCGGGGGTAACATAATCGAGAAGGTCACGGACGATGGCAAAGTGCTGCTCGTTGGGGGTGATGACATTGTTCCATGGCTTCTTGATAGTGAGGTCGATTCCGTGGTCATGGAATAGTTGCGTCACGGCTTTGAACTTGGGCTCATCCCCAGGATCCGGGATGACTGCCAGCAGTCGAGCGTGAGTATTGCCAAGCCAGCTCTCAAACTGTGACAGGGAGTCGTTCAAGCGATCGATGTTGGTGGCAACTCCAAACAAGAAACCCGAGTAATCCTGCACCGGGTATGCCGGAGGCACCTTGAGGGTGACGGGTTCGCAGTTCTGTTCGGTCCATCCTTCACAGGCCTGGTCGAGTTGGACAATCTGGCCGCGTTTGATGAGAGGGTCTGGGTTCTGGGACACGACCTGACTATCGAGTTTCGCAGAAACCACTGGGCGGACGCATCGTTTTTGGTAGACGACGTCTCTCGTGAGGCCGTAGGCAGAGCGACGAAGGTGATCGAGAGCGGGTGCGCATGACGGTGCGGCTTGGAGATTTGGGCGATCGGCTTTCGGTTTTTCGAAGCTGGGGAGAGATATAAATCCGCCGAGGTTGAGGAAAAAGAGCGTGACGATTGCGAAGGCCAGGAAGGCAGTTCTCCGCCGACCAGAGCGATAACGAGATGGCATCGCCAACCTCGCCTCGAAGCGCAGCGACGTGTCTCTCGCTGAAACCTATGACGTCGCCGAAGACGCTGGGGGGGCGGTTCCCGCACAGACTGGCGAGGTCTTGTCTTGACGCGGAAGAGTCGGCTGCAGTTTTTGACCAGCCGAAATCGATGTCGCAGTGCGCTCCGAGAATGCAGAAATAGGGAGGAAGCGTGTATCGACGGCTATCGAGACTAGAAAATCAGGAGGTTGGGAAGAAGCGGTCGCGAAGCGCTAGACGATGCTGGACTGGAAACGAAGATGGGCGCAAATCAGGAAAAGATGACTATGGAAGAAATCAAGGCATATGTACCCAAAATGGCGCAGGATAACGAATCCATGCGCAAAGCAAAGCGGACAAGTAAAGGATGGTGGAGGATGAAGAAATCATGGACCGAGCTGGCCGGGGGGGTTTGATCTAAACTCGAGGTGGTGGGGCCGAAGGGGACGAGGCTCGGACAAGTTCAGTGCCGTAGGCGGGACCTTCCCAGGGCCACTGAATACCGGGCGTCTTTCATGATATAAAAATATCATCAGCGTCTAATAATTAAGAGGGTGGTGAATAATGGCTGCCTATCTGATTAGTAGGTAAGATATTTCCAGTGAAGCTGCTGAGCTGAAGACTCCAATGTCTCAGATTTCGACGTCATGGTTCCTAGACCATGATAAAGGGGATGAAAAAGTGGAGTTTGTCAACCCCTGGAAGGAAGTTTACGACAAGAAAAAGCAAATAAAAAAGAACCCAGGATTCTAGATGGTCTTCTTATCCCAAACGACAGCGTGTTGGGTCCCGCACTACGCCGTACATAGTAGGTCTACGGCACTGACTAGCCGACATGCTATTCCTACTATCCAAAGCGATACAAGACTATCCACCATGCTCATCACAGTAAATCGCCCTGCTTAACATGAAGCTTTGAGCTATAATCTTTGTATGAGAATTGGGTCGTTTATGCGGTATACCAGTCGAAACTTTTGCTTTCATGTCTAGTGCCTTCGTCTAACTCCATTTCACCAGCGTCCACCCCTTGATATTCGCCTCCCAGCTCTTCACAAGTTTCCCCGTTGCTCCATCTCCCACAACTCCCAACACATCCTCCCCGTCCTCAAAGATCCATTGCCTTACCGCTGGCTCAAAGTCCCTCCCTATGACTTGCTCCTTCAGCTTGCCCACGCTGTCGTTACCCTCTTTGAGCGCAGCCTCGGACGCCGCGACAAGATCCTTGATCTGCGCGATGACTTCCTTGGGGAGGTTGCTCTTGCCAGAGCGGTCCCGCTCCTTTTCGCGGTCGTTGAAGGAGATGATCCACTGAGCGACGTTCTTGGTTGCCGCAGCGGTATCGCGAAGGATGGCGAGGGAGTGGAGGGAGCTGAGTGCGGAGATCTGACCCGAGACGTCAGAGGGGGTAGTGATGTCGATTTTAAGGGTATCAAGGGCGATTTTAAGAGTGTCGACAATCTGAGCAAACTCCATAGGTATGGGAGCCGATCTGCTGATACCCGTAACAAAGGGGATCAAAGTGCTGAGCAGGCTAATGACTTCAAAGTATGTTGCCTCCTGCGGCGTAAAGTCCTTTTGGGAGCCGTGAAGGAATTTCGTGAACGAGTTGCTCAGCTGGCTCAGCGTCTCGAGAACAAAGATCTGCTCTGGGATCGCGGCTGCAGCTGAGGCCTTGTAGATTGCTGGCGGCTTGTAACTTAGAACCTCATGGAAGGCCTCGGCCAGCAGTGACAAGTGGACGCGGCGGTTCTGGTTTGTTTAGCTTGGAGCTTGAGCAAGTAGAGGGCTGGGACGCACTGTTGATGTTGGGCCTATTCGAAGACGAGAGTAGACAGTTGGTCGAGAGCTGCAATCCCAAGAGGGGAAAGATCCGTAGTCGACAGTCTCGATGAGTTGGATGTCATCAGTCACTTCGGCTAGGGCTCATTAGCACATGCAAGTAAAGTGTCGGGAAGACAACATACTAAAACGAGGATCTGTTAGGACCTCTGCGAAGTGTACTCCCAACTGCCTCTCAGTCCTTGTCTCCTCCACCAGGCTCATCGCCCGCGTGCAACTCCACCGCAGATTCTCCATATACTCGGGAATGTCGATGACGCTACTGTAGCTGCCTGACTCGAAGGCATCGATCAACCGCCTGGGCATGCGAAGCTTGAGCGACGCGCTGTAGTGAGAGTGCAGCAGTTCCATTAGGTCCCAGCCCCAGCTATCCGATGGGGAGATGAGAGCTGGGGAGATGGTCGAAAGGCGGTCGTAGAAGATTGGAGCAAGAGAGTCCATAATTGTGCGCTTCACACCCAGCATTTCCCATATTTCGCTTGCTCGATGTGAAGACCCGGCGAGCAGGTGTAGTTGGACAAGGAGGAGAGAGATGATGCTGTGCTTAGGTGTCAAGGAAAGCTGGTGTTCCAGTAGCAACAAGGCGCGGAGGAGAGGAGCGAAGGAGAAGGGTATGTTTGAGACGTCTGTGGATGGAGGGAATGCGATCTGAATGTTGCAGAGGGCGATGATGATGGACAACTCAGGCTTGATCTCGGCTTCGATGGGCGAATGTTTTGAACCAAGTTCAGCCAAGGATTTGTAGGCTTCCAGCACAGCTTCGGCAACGGTGCCAAAACAAGGCCCAGCTGAGCCGGGACCAACCTCGACGCCAGTAACCACACATTTCCTCAAAGGATTCTCGCCGGGAACGGTGGTATACATAGAAGGACAGGTAGCGGCGAAGTATTTCAGCTTGAATGAAAGGACCTGTATCCTAGCCGAGTGGAGTTCGTCCTCTGTCTCCCCCGCCAACTTGGGAGCAAAGTCGTAGGCAAGATACTTCAAGGCGGACGGGCTGAGTTTCTCAACAAAGGCCTTGATTTCGTCAAAGCAAGCCGCGTTAGTGCCTTGATCTTTGATGTATTTGATCAGTTCTTTGAGCCGGAACGATGCGGGTTCGCCGTCGGCGAGGTCGCTTTCGTCGCTCGACGCGAGGTTAAAAGCTGTCGACACACGCGCCAATAGGATGATTCGCTTGTAGATTGGCCGAAGGTTGGGCGACCTGACGAATTTTAGGAGTAGTTGTTGGACACTCTCTTCGATACTAAGACCAGTTAGCTCAGCATCATGCATGGGGAAGATGCACCAGCATACTCTGGTTTGACTGTCTTCACTTGGGCGGCCGCGTCAATAAAGTGTCGCCACACCTTCCAATCTGCCCCTAAAAGATTCGGCTGTCCAAGTTCGTCCTCGGTCGACAAGCAATCCTTGCATAATTGGTAGATAGCTTCATAGTCCTCCTCACGTCGGTGCTTGGTAATGACTCTCAACAACAGCTCTTTTCGGCCCTGCCGGAACTGTACGAACGGGCAAAAGACGGGGCTGGAAACAAGCTTTTTAAAGTCGTCTCTGGAACCATGCTTCTCGACAATGTCGTATAGGAGCAGGATCTCCTCTTCTGTTTGGATACTTCGAGGTTGAGGTTTCGCACCATCTTCCTCAGTGCTGGCAGCCTAACTGTGTCAATACGAAACACGGTTGCCTTTGAACAGGAGCAAATACCTGTTCAGATAGTTGAGCAGCACGCTGAATTTGTTTCAAAGCGAGCATCCCATATAGCTTTTTCTTCTCGGCTGGTGATTGGGGGCTTGTCTGGAGTCATGTCAGTTTGCGCAAGGCAGCAGCGAGCGGGGACTGTACCGCCAACAGGTGCGTAATGACAATGTTCCAGAACATAAATGTCCGGTCTTGTGGAAATGATCTATCGAGAATCGCCGCAATCTGGGAACGAGTTAACCGCTGGCTCAGCCGTCGGTGAAGCCTCTCATACCTGTTGCGCGCTGACCAAGTCCCAGTGCAGCAGGCAAGACTCCAAACACCTGCTAGCGCCAATCCTGTCCTTGGGCAAAGCTTTCACGAGGCGTGCCCTCAAGGGGCCTAAAGTCTCGTGGAAATCGTCTTCATCGGTAAGCCCTTGAGTCGCCCACTCGAGAAGGTCAATGCCATCGACGTCCTTCACAACGGCTCCCTCCTTGACGAACTTGTCGAGTGCTGCTGTGGCAGCGAACTTGGCACTGGGATCATCGAGCTGACTTTCGGCACAAACTTTTAGAATCTAGACATATTATTAGTCTTGGGTAGGTACAACAAGGGCGGGTATCGAATCGCCCACCTCATAGTATTGATCATTGAACGTCCGAGCCCGCTTCTCAGCAAGGCGGATCACGACTGCCCAGTTGCCGTCGTTGAAGGCGGACTGGAGCTGGAGGTCGACGCCGTTTTTGAGAGGGGGCCTTTGCTGACGATTCATGAGTGCCAAGCTTCGCGCCGTCTTCCCGCTTAGACCGGCTCAACGAGAGTGAGGATGAGTGCGAGGATGAGCGTGAGATATTCAACCTGTTTGGAGGGGCTCAAAGGAATTGGATTGATGAACGTGGGGTGGATGGATTGTGTGGTGGGGTGTGGCTGGTGTGGCTGGTGTGGCCCTCAGTGCGCCACACATGTCCGGCTCCATCACATCAACGTCACCAAAGACCATCACCAGCGTCAAGATAACTCGATCATATCTCGACAAAAAATACTCCAAATGGCACGTAAGCGACACCACAGTCCTCATACAAGGACAAAGATTGCATCTCAATACGAATCGGGTGTGTCGGTCTCTGAAATCGCCAAACAAGAGGGCCTCTCCAGGCACGCCATCTACGGTATCATTCGGCGTTACCAGCACCAAGAAAGCGCCCAGGACCAACCACGGTCAGGGCGCCCGCTATTGATCCACGAGAGAGATAAACGGCACATTCTAAGGCTTATCAAGCAAGAACCTTCCATCAAACTCAACGAATTGATCGAGCGTGCCGGTCTGACCTGCACTGAGCACACCCTCCGCCGCTTCCTTCGACGCGAGGGCCTTCACTTTGCCTCGCTGCCTTGACGAGTCCGGCGTTGGACTCTCGAGGCCAATGGACAACTTAAACATGCGGCTCCGCTCTACGGACGCTTATTCACGGAGTTGCCGGGGATTGCGCCTTGTTTTCCGCCATCATAATGGTATCACCGGTATCACGGAATGATACAGCACGCTCTCTCCCAGGTGGAACGGAGCATCACGTGTGGGTCTCTTCCAACCTCATCCACGCCTTTGGGAAGTACAGGTGCGGCTGTGCTCTTCAGCCCTACACCGTACAACGATTCTAAGAGCCTTGCTTTCTGATCGGCTATCGAGGCATCTCCTTGGGGCCTCGGTCTTTGCATTGTAAGCCACCACCTATAAGAAAGAGCTCAGTAGCCGCCACCGAGCGATGGCAGAAACGATTCAGACGCTCCAATAATTCTAACCTCTGCCATCATTCCCTCGACAAACGTTCAGACTTGTTGATTTCATCCTCAGAAGACCATGACATCTCACCAAGGCGTCGAGTCCGTCGAGATGACACCTCGCTCAGTTTCTCCTGCAAGCGCCGTCGCTGAAAAAGAGCAAGCACCGCCAAAACCCGCCAATACTGCTTCAACCCTCACAATCAATCAAGAATCAAGCCCAGGTCACAATCTGGCGGTTACAGACAAACTCCTGATCCCCAACGAGGGTGACCAAAACAGAGATCAGATCGAGCCTCCTCGCTGTCAAGACTGCCCTCTCCAAAAACATGTCCTGTACTCCATCATCACCATTATCATCTTTGGCCTCGCTTCTCTGTCGGCTGCTTGCTGGCTCGTCGCCTTTGTCAAGACCAGGACGAATGGGGGTTACATCGAAGCCCAACCCATCGGGGGCAGCTTCAGTTCGACTTGGGCCAAACTGATTGACGCCGCTTCGTCCATGTTGATAGCGCCCGCACTCACTGCAGTCGCAAACTGGCACATGTTCAAGCTTGCACGGCTCTCCGCTGTCAATGAACACCCTGAGCGAAGCTCAGCTGCCAGCCTCACAGTCCTTGTGGAAGTCGCCGGCACGGACTGGGGATCAACTAGCCCTCTCAAATTCTGGACATTCCTTCGACCGCACAAACCTCGGATCATCTGTCTGGGGGCTATCACTGTCCTCGCTGCCTTGAGCTTCTCTTTCCTCGGCAATGTTGTCGCCTACGAACTTGTTGTCGGGAACGTGACGTCCATAGTGGAACTCGAGTATATGAAGGACTTATACCCGATGTCTCCGCTGGACGAGGCAGATATGGACAAAGTACGGCAGAAGGTTCTCAATAACCTCGAGAATCAGCTTCAGCGCCTACAGACGGCGGACTTGTCGTCAAGCTCAGACGGCGTACTACGTGCCAATGTCTCTGGTCGAGCGAGATCAATGATGCTCCCGACAGTCCATCAACTGTTCGATGTCCCAACCTACCAGTTAAAGGCCTCCTGCAGGCCTTCCAATCTCACGTCCGTAAGGGTCAGAGCTCCGGATGAGCTTAGCCCACACGTCAGGTTCGTCCTCGAGGAGCCTTTCTCGTTCACGGGCTTGGGGCCCACCAGGTTCCAAGCCGATTTTGGCACAGCGAAGGACTTGCTCACGAGAAAATCACTGGATGCCGCAACAGCAAAGCATCCAAGAGCAAAATATCCTCTCATCGCCTTCAACAGAACTGGAATCTGGATCGGGAGCTTTCATCTCTCTAGCAACCAGAGTGTCGACTCTCCAGAAGCCACAAAATATGGTGACCTGATGCCTTTCAGGCAGAGCAATGCAAAGTTCCCAAAGGTAGCTTGCGAGCATGAAAACTACGACTTGACGTTTTGGGGCGTGGCATGTCGTCTCGAAAGGACGACAGGACAAGCGACGGTGACAGTAAAAGAGAACGGGACCGAGTGGTCGATTGCCCCGGATAGCTTCCACAATCAAAAGCCCGAAACTCAAAATGACTTCCCAATGCTACTTTGGGGACAAGATTTTGACACGTTCGAAGGCGGTCGAGTTGGGAGAGCCCCTGGACTGGGCGGATACCTCCTGCGCGCGGCGCTCAACGTCTACAGCGAAGCTGACTTGCCGCACTGGGACATTGAAACTCTCGTTGACGCATTCGTTTGGTACGAGGCAGAATTCCGCCACGCACTCCGGAATGACGATCAAGTCAACGAGACCGATCATCTCGTTTATCACGCCGAGGCTGAACAAGACGGCAAGCAAGGATACACCATGACTTTTGTCCCGTGGATTCTGCTCTGTGGCCTTGTAACGCTGGGCACCGCATGCGTAATTACAGCCGCACTGTCGCTCGACTCTTTGAAAGTTCCGTCTTTCAGGAGCGGGAGGATGCTGGACCCGATCAGACTGACGGCCGATGTGGGCATGGCGCTCGACAAGGAGGTTTTCGAGAAGGCTTCGAGTTGGGATGGCGACAGGCTAAATGCGTGCGCCGATAAAGTGCAGTTTCAGTACGAGGAAGATATGCGGCTGGACGAGAAGACGGGGTCCTATTTGATGGGGGTTCGGCTACGACAAGTGTCCCGGCCCCATGCTGTGGAGAGAGATGGTCGTGAGTAGAAGGGCGTTCTGCTGTGCGCAGGTGGTTGTCCCATTGTGGTATTCTATGTAACGTATTAGGTGATTCTAGCTTTCAAAGTCACTCTAGACTCGTCATATAAGTCATCTGTACAACATACGCTCTGCCTGTTTTAATGTTTTTGTGTGTTGAAACTCGGAAGTTGGGCAACACGAGACACAACCATCATGGAAAGGCGCCACTCTGTGGTCACCCAGCGTAAGACGGCAGCCTACCAGCACTTGTACGAAAATAAGTCTTGGCGTTGAGGTGGGTTGTCCTGCAGGAGGTCAAGCAAAGGGAGCGATCTACGAATACTGGGTGCTACACCCATGTGGGTGGGGGCTGTGCCTGTTCAGCCGTCGTGCTACACTTGATCTCAGCTCGCACTCATCCACTCGTGGAGGTGCCCTATGATATGATCCATGTCTGTAATTCTCAAGCCTTGTTATGCGGGCTGACTGAATCTTGGCGACCTGCGGAGTAGATCCTACGGAAACAGAGGGCGGGTGGCCTTCCTCGACAGGCCAAAGGCTCGGCGAGTACCGCAAGAATGCCTTGCCATGGCATAATCGTAGCACTCCAGCTTATCTGGGGCACAGCGCCGTCATTAATCAATCCATTGAATGATTCCTTCGTTAATTCACAGGCACTTTCTGGACCGCTGGCGAAAATGACATCGCGAGTGAGCACGGACTCGTCAGAAGTCACCCTCAGGCCGGTGTCGCCTTTGACCATTGACGAAGAGCCGGTTCAGTCAGCTGCCGCAGAAAATGCTCCGACAATACCTAATGACCAGGGAGGAAAGGCGGCTGTCACAGATACCTTACTGCCCAATGATTCAGAGGGCGAATACAACAGCCAGTCCGGGTTGCTCACCCGTCGTCGAACCGGCAAAAACGTCCTCCTCGACATCGCCATGGTCGCCCTCATCGCCTTGAGCGCCATGTCCATCTCCTTTTGGCTCGTCTTCCAGACCAAATTCAACACTGGCAAGGGGTTCCTCGAAGCCGAGCCCATCGGTCATGATCCTCCTCGATTCTCCGTCACTTGGGCGAAACTCATCGACACCGGGTGCTCCATCATCCTGGCACCTGCAGTCCTCGCCCTGGCCAACTGGTACATCTTCAAGCTGGTCCGTCTCTGCGCCATCAGTCAAGACACAGTCCGCGACAGGCCTGTAAACTTGAAGGCCCTAGCCGAGCTAGCTGGTACCGATTGGGGATCATTGAGTCCCTTCAAGCACTGGGTCTTTATCCGGTCGCGAGATCCTCGTCTCTTCTGCCTCGCAGTTATAACCGCCCTCTCTGCCGTTAGTTTCTCATTCCTCACCAATGTCACCGCGTACGAGGCGAGAGGATTCAGCTCGGGGAACTCGACACGGGCGTTTCAAGGCATGTACGTGCTGGGCGACGACACAAGCTGGGACAAGATAACCGCCGTTCTTGACGAAAAGCAGGGCATCGAGCTCTCGGGGCAGCTCCATGAAAGCCTCGAGGTTCTCCAAAACGAGCGCGCCTTTTTGCACAGTGATAGACAGGCTCATCTGAACATGTCGACAAAATCCCGTCAGAAGATACCAAAGCCAGCACGGAGGCTGTTCAACGTTCCGGCATATCGACTCAACGCCACCTGCGAGCCCGCCAAGATACAGGCTGTTTCGATTCAGCTCGAAGACAGTGGGAACGGCGCCGCGACGTATTCCTTGAGCATTGCTCCGGCTAGGCCAGGTCGGGGAGCACGTTCCTTTCACGGCCATACCCAGAACCTAGACCCTTTGCTATTGGGAAACTGGGGGGATATGGCCGAGACGGGAGACGGCGAGAATGATACCGTGGGACCGGCCCAGCTGCTCCATCCCCTCATAGCTTTCAGTGACAAGGAAACGTGGATTGGCTGGTTCTACAACTCCCAAACTGGAGACGAAAAGATATCGACCTGGGCGTATGGCGACTTGGAGACGTATAGGTACAGGGGCGCGAGGTACTTGGAAAAGGCGAACTGGACATTTTGCGGCGTGACTTGCGCACTGGATGCGACCACGGGCTTAGCGACGGTTGATCGTAAGGACATGTCCATTACCAAGTTCCACCCCGACAATAGCACCCGCCAAGTCGAAGATCGAGCCCCTATTCTACAAGGCCTGCAGAACGCGTCCGTGTTTTCCTTACCAGATCTCCATCAAACGCCAGGGCTAGGCGGTCATCTCGCCAGCGCCGTATTCGGTCCTGAGGTGGATGCATCGGAAATTCACCAGCTGGTCGACGGGTTTGTCTGGTTGGAGGCTGAGACGAGGGATATCGCGTATAGCCTATCCAAGGTGGATGAGAATGAGGACCTGAGCTATGAAGTCGTAGTTGAGGGAGGCGGCGGGCAGCTCTACATCATCACCTTCGTCCCCTGGATCTTGCTAACGGGACTCCTGGCTATGGGAACGGCAAGCCTGCTGGCTATCAGCGTGGCACTCGACTTCCTACGAGCACCGTCGCTGCGGAACGGTCGGATGCTCAATCCCGTTCGGCTGATCATGGATGTCGGCGCGGCGCTCGACAGAGACGTGTTCGAGCAGGCCGTGTCGTGGGGTGGAGATGAGTTGGATGGTTGGGTTGAGACTGTGAAGCTCCGTTATGAGTCTGAAGCGGGATCCGAGGAGGGCTCGACCAAGGAGAGCCAGGGTGGCTACCGGTGCGTCATGAGGTTACGGCAGGTAGCCCGGCCTGAGACTGGTGGTTCAGACAGCCTGCCATGACTCCAAAACCGGCAACTCAAAAGTAATACAATTCGCCATGTCCTATTGTACAGCATTCGTCATATAATCTTTTCCGTATATTACAACAGCCTCGCGGTAGCTGGCCTTGACCGGTCAAGAATCGCGCATCTTGTCAAATCTCGCTTCGTATCGTCTTAGAACCAGCCGCGGCCCTCTTTTCTTCGCTTTTCAGTCTGCGAGACATGTCAGCCGTCAATGAAGATTGCCAGATTGCCCATTGACCAAAAGACGTACCCATGCTTGCTTACAATCGCGATATGCCCTACCCAAATGTTAGCCTTCTTCCTCCTCAGTTCAAAGGCTGACGCACTGGAAATACTCTCCACACATGGACTTGTCCCCTCCATTCCTAAACAAACATCGATAGCTTCTCTGCGCAGCCTCCTGGCACGGGTCGTAGAACTCGCTCTTGGATTTTCTATCCCACATTCAGTAATCGCGAACCGGGATCGTCGAGGGGCAATGGCGGTCGCTTACGTCTCGAATTTGCGGCGATTGGTGTCGTTCCAGGCCTCTGCCGTCCCGGATTCGGTCGTCGCCTTGGGAGCTTCGGCGACTTCTTTTGTTTCTTTCGTATCTTGCGGCGTCGAGGACATGGTGATGACGTTTTGGAACCGATGGAGCTGGGATGTCGGCGGAGAGGTGGAAGCAGCGATTTATTGATCGGAATTGAGTTGGGGCGGGGCCGAACGGTGCAAAAGCAGTTAGGCTACGGAGCATACCCCCGTCTAAGACGGAAAATCAGAAACGGTGGGCAACCAACAGCCCAACTCAGCTCCCTTTGTCAAAGGCCAAGGTGGTTCAAGAAACGCATCATCAAAGCAATTCCAAATCGCCTTAACTCATGGATCCAGCTGATATTGAGTCTTATACGTCACGGATGCGTGAGGTAGCCCAAGCTGCCTACACTAACCGCGTTACCTTCAACAGTCTCACCCTAGACCACCAACATCGCGACATTCTTGAGGGGGCGATCGCAACGTTCTCTCTACAAAGCTTGCTATTTTTACGTATGCACAAATCATTGACGGGCTACCGACAGCAGATGTTGCCTAGGACCACAGATATCCTAGTATCTTTGGCGACCATATCATTGATGATGTTCATGCAGACCTGTGCCAAGGCACACATGATAAAGCTCAAGAATTTTATGATAAGTGGGATTCTGGAATCCTGAGTTTTGATCCCAAGGTACCTACCTAAATGAGTGTTGAACCTCACCTCGAAGGGAAATGCTAAATTCCCCTTTAGGTCCTAGAAGCTTACCAACAAAATCCGCCTAGGTCCAAGGCATTCAACTCAAGACTGATTGACCTTGTCACTGTGTCGCTCCATCAGGTTAGAGTCGAGCTATTTAAACTTGACCTCAGACTACATAGAGGAGAGATTGATAGAGTGATCCTATGGGAAATGTCCGAACCCCAACGCCCCCGTGGCACCCTTCGTCTCCCCCCTCGGCCAACCCTGTTTGCCATCCCGCCTATACATATAGTGAGGTATATCCTGAAGGCATCGCCGACATGGTATGATACTGGGCAGAAGATCGCATCTTAGGCGGCGTCACAGTCTTCGATAGAAAGGAACCTGTCGAGGGCGAGGAGCTGCCAAATGCCTACTGGCATTCCAGTCGGGCTGGTGGTGACACACCGCGTCTACCAGCTTCGGGATGATCAACAGGATGCCCTCATCAACTTCCCCCTCGCCAAGACGAATACACCGCCGCCGGAACCATGCCCGCTACCAATACTAGGAGACAAAAAAAAACCGGGTCCGTTGTGATGCTGTAATCGCTATCCCAAGCAGGAAGATCTATCGAGATATTTGGGAGCCGTTGACAAGGCAGGAAATGAATTTCTCAATAAGGAGGCCAAGGTATGAGATTGATTATTTGGAGATTAGGGACGCGCTGTTACGCATCAATGGGCGACTGGGCATTCCCAAACCTCGGCCTCGAACACCTTCGCCTCCACCGTCAGAACGGTAGACTAGTGAAGAATAGAAAGAAAAAGGGCTCGGATCACGTTATATCGTAAAGCTCACTTCGTCGGGGTGGATATATATTTAGGCCTGAACCCTACATCACCATGGTGCTCCTCTGTGTTTGAGTGTCCCACTACCCTGGCTAGATAGTCTGGGCCTCACCAGAAGCCATCATCACTCCAGCCCTTCCTCTCCCCCTTGATACTCTCTAATAGCCCCTCTCTCGCCTTTTCAATCTTTCTTGTCGTCTCCTTGCTACAACAAAGACCGACGTCAAACTCTTTCAGATCGGTATCGCCCAGGGTTGACAGCGCAGCCAGACCAAGGTATGAGTGGTACATGTCTGGTGGACCTCCCACAGCCTTAGAGAAGCCGCCGATGCGGTGCTGTGTAATGTCGAGAAGGTATCGGCGTGAAGGAGCGGCATTGATGATGGATGAGTGACCAAGCATCTATTGACCTTGTTAGTATAGGAAATACAATGATCAGAGAGCGGGACATACTGCAAGTGTTCCGGCTACCCACCAACAGTAGCACGTATCTGCCTTTTTGTTCCACCGCCCGTTGAAGCCGACATGACCGTAGGTGTCTTCTCCGGCTTTGAACTGGATAAAGTTCTCTTCTACTTCGTCTTCCTCCTCCTCTTTTGCGAGGTAGACGAACTGCCGAGAAGCCAGGAATTGGAGCAGTCCTTCACGGTCGGGGACGCCCTCTTTCAGAGCTTTCTTAGGGGGATGAGCAGAGATAGAACCAGATGGACGATCTAGAAGTGATAAAGCGCTGATTGCGCAGTATGCGTATCCAGCTGGAGAGGTTAGTCAGCCAGTTGATAAGGTGACATTGGTAAGGAGGCATACCGTGGGATTCGTGTTGTGAAGACTCGGCAACTCCGCCGTCGTAGGTCTGACAGAAATTAGTCTTAGCCGGCCTTTGTGAAGAATAACTTACCTGCCCCCTTCGAATGTGAGCAATCATCTCATCGACATTCACGTCTTCCACCCACCCGTCCTCACCCTCCTTCACACCCCCCCTCAACATCCACCGAATACAGCTCGCCAGATAGCTATGCCGCGTATCTCTCCCACCAACTATCTCCCCATCCCACACATTCTGCCCAAAACTCCCATCCTTTCTTTGCAAGCCCCTCATCCAGTTCAACAACCTCGTCCTATCCACACCCTTGAATGCCGTCCTC
>JABFFE010001047.1:0-35706 GCA_013623625.1 Fusarium setosum | reverse complement strand
GGTGATTCTCTGCCCAAAAGTCTTTGACTGTGGTTCTAGGACAGCTGCAGCCTCTTTTGCCCGTGCAAGGGATCTGGGGGGGGGAGGGGGCTTGGTTTGAGTCTCTTGGCCTGGCCTGGACCCTTGGGAGGCTGATGCTTACCGTGTATATATTGCCCGTTGATCATCGCCCTTCTGACATGGGTTCTCCTCATCATTATCCATTGTGCCTTTTTTGGTTTCACAGCCTCACAACATACTCCGCAGAGATCCCTTCTCTTTCCAAATCCTGTCAGCCTCCTTCATTTCCCCGTTCCAAATACCCGTATTGCTCTCGTCAGCCTTCTTTAAAGATCGGACTGGATCCTTTCTTTTCAATTCCCATTACCATCTTTTGCGTTTCTAGCTTGATACCCCAAACGTCGTTTTTTTATCTTCGCTCTTTTTCTCTTTTCGACATTTATTCTTGTCGATCACAGTCGCTACACGCCAGCAACTGAAACGAAACACACACCCCACCACCAAAACAACTTCCGCAACACCCGATAGAACTCACCATGAAGTTCACATCTTTCGGCCTCACGGCGGCCCTCGCAGCTTCCGTCTCTGGCATGCCTCACTCTGCCCGTAACGTCTATGGCTCTGCATCGCCTGCTGCTGCCGCTCGTATCCTCCTCGGCAACTCGGGTCACATCTACATCGCCGACTTCTTCCCCCACAGCAAGAAGCTCGAGCTCTCCCTGGAGCAGAAGGTTGATGGCGGCAACTCGTGGATGGCCTTGGCATCTCCCAACCTGCTGTACGCCGTCGATGAGAACGGTGCTGACCTGCGCCTCTTTGACCTTGACCTCGACAACAACAAGCTCAAGCTCAAGACCAAGAAGGAGGGCAGCTCCGGCGTCGTCCACCTCGAGTTCAACTCTGACAAGACCCGCCTCGTCGGGGCCGCCTACGGCAACGGCACCATCGATGTGTGGAACATCGAGGACGGCGGCCTGAAGCTCATCAAGACCCTCAAGTCTGAGGGCAAGCTCGGCCCTGACAAGGAGCGCCAGGCTGCTCCTCACCCTCACCAGGCCAACCTCGACCCCTCTGGCCGCTTCTTCGCCGTCAACGACCTCGGCACCGACTCCATCATCATCCTTGACTCCAAGGACGACGCCTACAAGATCGCCAACACTGTCCGCACCGAGGAGCGCTGCGGTCCCCGCCACGGCGTCTTTTACCCCCGCGGCGCTGACAAGGCCACACATTACATTGTCGGCTGCGAACTCTCCAACCAGGCCCTCGTCTACTCCGTCACGTACAAGGAGGACGAGCTCGCCTTCGAGCTCTACCAGAAGATCTCCAGCTATGGCAAGGACTTCCCTCCCAAGGACCCCAAGACCGCCGCCGTCGGTGAGGTCATCCTTGCTCCCAACAACAAGGACCTCTACATTTCGAACCGCGTCTCCGGAAACAAGACCGACTCTATCGCCCACTTCACCGTCGCTGACTGCGGCAAGCTCACCTTTGCCGACACTGTCTCCTCAGGCAGCCTTCTTCCCCGCATGATCAGCTTCAGCGCTACCGCCAAGCACATCTTTGTCGGCAACCAGGACGGACCCAACGGCCTGGTCGCCCTCAAGCGCGGCACTGACGGCAAGCTCCAGGAGAAGCCCGTCGCCACTATTGCCGGCTCCAAGTTCGGAGAGGCCCAGTTCGGTCCCTCGTTTGTGCAGCAGATCATTGTTTGAGACGGAGAGAAGTGAAAGCGTGAACGGCATTTTCCACGGCGTTATTGGCGTTTTTTGGGCGGAAAGGAAATATGACCTTGATAATCCGCAACGGTGACTTTAGAGGACCAATACAAGTGTAACATTCTATAGAAGAAAATTGGACAAGGTCTCATCTATTCTGATATCAAAATATGATTGCCTGTGACTTGTGATTAGATATGTTTGTTGTATGGAAATGTTCTCCAGTCCGTGAGGACTCACATGGGTTTGTCATTGTATTCTTTGTGCCTCTCAATCGGCCGGTCGTTTTTGTCCCTAGCCATGACAAGATATGTTCTTTGACAATGATTGTAATGCCATTGTCGACCACGCTTTGGTGGTCTCATCATAAAGTAGTAGGCTGGCTCAAAGCCCAACAATGCCTATTGTACTGTGGTCCTCATCTCATAGCCTTCTCATTGCATCACCAGCCCCCTCAGTCTGAACTTGAATCGCTCGCCATTCCAACACCTCCCCGCCCTGATGTATCCTCTAGGCTCTCTTGCAGATGTTTGTACTCTGCATCTAGCAAGTCCTGATCCTCACACTTGTGAGCCGTCTCAAAGTCGATTAATACCGCCTCGCCGTCTCCACCTCGGATCAAAAAATTGTGCTTGTTGATGTCCCCATGGAGGATGCCCAGCTCATGCAGCTTCCTTAAGCTGTGCTGACACGCTGCCAAATCTTCGGGCTCTGCGGTTCGCGCATCAGATACCTCCTCAAGCAAGAAGCCGATGACACGGCCGTTCTCGTGGATGTGTCCGAGAAACGCGGGGCCGATCCCCCGGCCGTGGATCCACTCGTAGGAGGTGGTCTCGGCCGCAAAGTAGGGAATCTCCCATGGAAACTGGGCGAATTTTGCGAGCACCGGACGGTCAAAAGCCGGGTGTGTGACACGGTAGAGCGTTTGGCGTACGCGGTCAAGCTGGTGAAGCTCCAGGTGGTCGATCGTGGTCTTGTGCCAAACATTGCCGATTCCGGGGAGGCTGCTCCGCCTTGTGTCGCAGAAGCAAGGCTTCCCTGTATGCTCATCCTTGCCAACCCGGCCCTCATTCCAGTCGCCCGGAGGAAACACTGGCAGTTGCGGGATGAGGATGGGCGCAAAGGTGCGGTCCTCTGGGGCGACGAGACCTCCATCCAGAGTCACGTATCTGACGTGAGCGTCGTCAACAAGAAAGCGATACTCGCTCGTTTCGCTTTCAGCAGGATCGGCCAGGACGGCCAGTAGTTTGACGTTGTCGTTGGGCTTCATGGCTTTGAGCTCTAGTGCAGAGATGGGAAAGCAATGGACAGGGAAAGATCTGGGAGCGGGAGGCTGGAATAGATATGAAGTCGACACGTAGGGCAGGGACTAACACGAGCGCGTCGGATGTGATGGGGAGCTGTAGGATCTGATATGATGGTCTGAGGTTGGTGGTAATAAAGTAACACGTGGGGGCTAGGGGCAGCTGATTCTAAGACAAACCACGTGTAGAGTCTCGATGGCCAAAAGGCTTCTCCAGTGGGAAGAAGGGATCAAGGCAAGGCAAGGCGAGGAACTATCCATTCTTTATGGCCCTGAGGGGCCTGCCAACTCTCGGCAATCTCATAGTGCGCTTTGACTCGCAGAGCATCATCCGAGATGCACGTTGGGTGACCCTCCAATGCTACCGGGGAACAGGACGAAGTGGGGGAATCCAGGTGACAGTCTGACGATTCCCAATGTTATAAACGTGTTCCAACTTGTGCTTGCTGGCCTGCTTTGACGTTTTGGAGTTTTGTTTGTTGTTTTTCAGACATTGGGGTATGCGGCTGCAACGAGCTTGATGAACGGGCGAGAATCGCACAGCTCCACCGTTCACCAGCAGCCAGGCCTTCGACCTTCGACAGCTGAACGGCAGCAGCTCATTTCATTTCGCGGGTGGCTCGGCCTCTGCTAGGGCGGGTCCGGTGAGGAAACCGTCGTGGTTCGGCCGGGATCTGTTTGTCAGGATCCGGGGCACGACCCGATAGGTGTCCGTAAGCGACTTTTTGGCTCTGGGTTCGTCGCTCCCTGTGATTAACTCTGTGTCAAGCGCTGTTGGTGATCCGCTTCGCCGAGTCATGACCGTGTGTAAGTGAGGCGGGACCCCTGACCGTTCCCTCATGTCTCGCAGCCCTGGGTGGGCGTCTATTTTCTGCAAGGAAGCCCCGGGGATCACGGCATCGAGAGGCCGGCGTGCTGCTAGGCGTCGCCCTAAAGCTTCGAGAACGTCCCATCGGAGCGGGGAGATGGGGAGATGACCCTGCAGCGCAAACGGCGAGGGACAGAGTCGACATGTCCACGTTGAAGTGGGAGTTGAGCCTCATGTGGGAAAAAAAGAAAGTTGAAGACGCCAGGGCCGTTTCAAGGCTCTTGCAGCGGATCTAAGCGCACCTGCCTGCCGGGTTTGGCTCTGGAGAACCCGTGACCTGACCCCGTGTGCTTGCCCGACCGAGGAAGTCCTAAGGTATCAATCTATTCTCGTCCTATCAAGCCCTCTGGTCCTCTGTCATCGTCTTTTCCTTCCTCTCAACTGCGGTTGGTCGCTCGAAGCGCCCAATTGCCGGCGGCGTGGTGTCGTACGACTGGCTCTGAGACGGCCCTAGGCTGCCCATCACCAAAAGCCTCGATGGTCGATTGATGAGTTGTCCATCAAGCCACAGCAGCAGACAAGCCTTCCCGCTGAAGAGACGGCCAACATGCATCCGTTTCCTGCATCGACCGCTTGTGTTTGATGTGCGACTCGACTCTTCCTGGCATCTCGTCGATCGTGGCCTAGGTATTTAATACCTCTTTGTCCTCCTGTATCAAGCAAGGCAGATGAGTTGAGACAGGTCAGATCTGCCATCATCCTCTTCTCATTCACATTGCCAAGGTCCATTCAGACATTGACTGTGGAGGATCAAGCTCGATGCTTTCTCCCCCCTCGTCTCTTCTCTCATGCTCCCCTCCATCTCCAGCATCCTCCTCGTTTCATCGTGTCCTCGCTCAGCGCTGTTTCTCCTCACATTGCACAGCAGCCTCACCCCGCAGCAGCGACCGTCACCATCGCCATCGCCTCCCGCCTCGGGCTCAGTTGATTGGAACTAGGCAGCTCGTCTCACACCAAACTCTTGATTGGACTCGCAAACCATCCTTGGATCTGATACGCTGGCTCGGCCGAGCCCGCATGCAATACCACTCTTGGAACCACTACAAGAAGCGCGTCGTCGTCGTCGGGCTGCAGCGGCATATGCACTCGTCTCTCCATCGAGGCACAAGCCGTTGCTCAGTCCCCCATCCTCTTCTCTCACACCATTGCTCCCGCATATTCCTGCCTGGCCGCCAGCCCGGTGCCCGCTTAAATATGCACTTGTCTCCAGCTTTCGTCCAAGTGGACGACAACTTTGTCCATTTCACACAATGTCCCAAGGATCTGGGGTCGTCCGACGCCCTCTCCTCTTCATGTCTTGATTGACCATCTTCGCTTTGTATTTTCGTGCCGTTTGGCTTACGATTGGATGTATATCCCAGCGGCCCAGCGCCATCTGCAAGTCTCGGAGGTGCACCAGCGCCTCGAGAGACTGAGAGATGATGCCCAAAGCCATGGACTCGTCCATAGTACCATCTCGGCGATCTTTCAGCCGGCTCTGAAACTTCTTCAAAGTCTTTCATCTGTTATTGGCCCATCTTCAAAGACTCTTGGCAAGAGACAGTTCTCTAGCAACCCGTCAAGCAACAACAACGTCAAGATTGGGCTCATCGTTGGGTTCGTCCTCGCCGCCTTTCTCGCCATCGTCGCTGTTTTTCTCTACATGTACTGCGGCTCTATCCGATTCACATACAAGAAGAAAAAGCATCACCATCATCACCGAAGGCACAAGTCAATCAGCAGCAAGGGCTCGAGGAATTCTAATAGGAGTGCACCGCCTTCACCCCAATCCGCTGCTGAGGAGACTCCTCCAGCGGAAGACAAGCCGGCGGAAGGGTAGCAAGTGAAGTGACATTTGGGTTCTGGTAAGTTTTAAATCCTTCTTGTCGACGAAGAGTCTTTGTGCATAGCTAATGTGTTCCAAGTTCTTCTTTTCTGTGTATGATGTTTGTAATGTATTATCACTTGGTTTGATCCTTTTGGCTTGTTGAGAGCTTGTAACTGATTTTTGGAAAGACGTGGGCACATGTTAATGGCGGCACGGTTAACTGATTCTGAGCTATGAATATATTTTTCTTCAACTTGTCTGTGTTCTTCTGTTTCACCTCTTTGCAGTCACCCTCTATCACCACCCCGCTCCAAGTTCTTACTACAGCAGGACTCAACCACCTCACCTCAAGATGTCGTCTCGCACAGGGCCATGCTTAGGGCAGACAACCTTGCCACCTCTGCTCCCCCTACCCCTGGTGCTCCTGGGGCGCCGCTGGTCCATGATCTGGGGCATCTTCCTCGCCCAGTAAAGTGGCGAATCCTTTGCATAACCCCGACCGATCTGGGGCGCATCCATCTCGTTTGGCGGGCAAGTCTGACGCCCATACTGACGGGCCCGAGAATGGGGAAGCTGAAGCGTTGGCTTGGGTGGTTGCAGCTCTCGACCACCGAGGTATGAAGCCCGGCTCCGCTTACGCCCAGACCTCCTATGACTGTGGCCATGGTGGTGATGATGGTGATGATGATGGCCATGCTCATAAAAGTGAGGATAGTGCTCATGTTTGTGCTGGTGGTGATGTATCTCATGACGATGCCCCGGGCTACGGGGGTGCTCAACGTGGTCAAGTTGCTCGTCGATGTCATGAACGTGGTCAATCTCGTCGGGAGCCGTCTCGGCGCGCTGGCGATTGCCTACGGGCCCACGTGTTTGACGCTTCCCGCGACGATGAGAATGACAACTCTCATGCTTGGGTTTCTTTTTATCTTCGCGTGCGGATGCGAGCCTCTGTTTTCGTTCCCCAGTCTTCTTCCAGGACCACGCGTAGAGCCCGATCCCGATGATGGCGACGAGCAGCGTCAGCCCAACAGACACTCCGACGATCGAGGGGCTTGATGAGCGACGGTGCAGCATGTGCGATTCTCTCGAGAAGATGGTATTGGTGCCGCCGACGGGTCGAGCTTGTGATTTCTTTGGTGTTGTATGGCTGGGTTCTTCGAACGAATTGGTCAAACCTAGGTAGGTGTTCCTGGCCGGACTCAAGTTGTTGTCGTTTCCCAGGACCCGGGTTTGTCTCGAACTGCTGTCCCCCAGCAGATTGATAGGCGCCATCTTGATCAAGGCTAGTCTCTCGTTGGTATCATAACTCTGCCACGTTCAGATAGATCGAAGGAAACACGTTGGCAAAAGAACAGAGTAAAGATAGTATCTCAAGCCCCTGCTGTTCGAACGAGGATCGAAACTCTATGGCTCTGGCGTAGCATCAGGACGCGCGATGCTCTATATATCCTGGCTAGACGCAAAGAGCCATGTTTGTATTCTCTCTTATCAGTCAAACTTCAACTTCAGCCGAGTTCGGCCCTGTAAGTCTTGCAAGATTCAGCTAGTCCACCCGCTGGCAGCGGCAGAGCAAGCAGTCTGGTGTATGAGTTTTGCCTCCCCCCTTCCTTTCATCCCAAGCTGCAAACATGACGGTTGCTTTGCATAACAACGTTTCATGCTCAATCCTCTTCCGACTGCTTGGGTCGGGGTGACTCAGTGTTTGGTCAAACACTTACACACCGATGCTTGTCAAGCACAATGCCAACCCACGGCGACATACAAGCCAAAGAAAAGGCCACTTAAGTATGAAAACATTCTAGAAAAAAGATACAAAGTCGGATAAAGTAAAAATATTCTGCTGCATGACACAAGAAAAACTATGGAAACAATCTATCAGACACAAAAATCCCGTAACCCGCCCGACCCTATGAAATCCATCCATCACCTGTAGCCAAACAAACTTTACAAGCTCGTCGATCCCAGTTTCATTGTTCTATCGTCTATCCCGTTCTCTGCGTCGCCACTTCCTCTCCTCCCTGGTGTACTCCTCGTCCTCCGCCCCCTCGTCCTCTAGTCCCCGGATCTGGCCTAGGGTGCTCCCAATCACGTCCTGCAGCCGGCCTCCCTTGCGGACGAACCGGTCGTAGAACTCGCAGTCGCGGTGCTTGGCGCCCCGCGCGTTGAGCGAGATGATGGTACTCGACATGGCCTCCAGCTCCGTCCTGAGCGACTTGAGGTCTAGCTCGCGGTGGTGTCGGCGACGGCGGCGCGACCGTCGCTTGCGCTCTTCGCGCTCGTCCCGTTCGCGGGAGTCACGTCGATGGCGTGAGGAGCGGTGCGGTCGGGGCTCGTAGGGAGGCGGGTAGGCGTCTTCGGGCTGAGGCTGAGGCTGAGGCTCGTGGTACTCGTCTGCAAAGGTAACGCGGTGGCGCTTCTTCTTGCGTCTCTCCCTGTCAGATCCGTATCTATCCCCCTCATCTTCGAATGCCCTGCTTCTCTGTCCGTCCCTGTCTCTGTCCCTATCCCTCTCCCTCTCCCTCTCCCTCTTTCTCTTCTTGTCTCGCTTTCTATCATCGCGTCTCTTCTCGTCGTCATTCTTCCCGCCTAGCATCTCAAGCACAAAGTTGCCGAGACCGCGAAAGTCCTCTGGGTTGATCTCACCAAAGCCGCCACCGCCGCGAGGCCGGTCGCGGGAGCGATTTCCAGAGGAAGACTCGCCCATGGCTCGCTTGGCAGCAGATCTGGCAGCAGACTTGGCGAGGTTCTTGGCAAACGTCTCCATGAAGCTCGGGTTTTCGGGCGGTCGAGAACGCGAGTAGGGGTCTCGGTCTGAGCGGCCAAAAATTTGCTCAGCGAAGCGGTCCATGGGAGCTTCTTGAGGAGGAGGGTCGGATAGGTGGTGAAGAAGAGTCTTTGAGATGAAATAGAGGAGGACGGAACAGAGGTGATGCTCGTCGTCGCTGTCGTATCCGTCGTCAAGGTCGTGGTCAGTCTCAGGGTTGTCTTGGTCCTTGTCCTCGACGTTTGCTTCCGCTAGGGCTTCAACTTGGACGTCGGGCGCCTTGTCAGACTGATGCTCGTCTTCGACTTGGGTCTCTTCTCCAACCTCGACCTCTTTTTCAAGCCCTTGCTTGCTCTCTGGGTCTTTCTGAGAAACCGAGTCGTGAGTTGCAGCAACGTTGTCGTCGCTTTTTCCCTCGACTGTGTCTCCAGACCCAACCTGATGAGGCTCCAGAGCGGAAAGTTGACCTAAAAGGAAAAAAGAAGAAGCTCACAGAAGATCAAAGCAGCACGCAGCCTAAAGAAAAAGACGTGTGTGTAGCATATATCTATGCAGGTCGCCAGCCGACAGATTGACTGATGCCCAACTTGAATGAAAAGTGCACTTTGTTACACTCGGCAAACAACCCATCGCGACAACAGCCGCCAGGCCGGCTGTCGCCTTTTCAAACAGCATCGGACGACAAGGCGAGCGTTGAGCCCATGAGGGACCAAGTCATGTGAAGCGCGTCAGGTTCGCGAGGGTTGCGACGTGAATGATGTAGTCTCGTGGTCACGCGACTGCAATGTCTGAGGCGACACAACGCGGCAATGCAGGAACATGACCGCCCCGAGACATTGCCATGACCAGAAATACCCGCCGAATGATCGCCATGTTTCTCCCAGATAGAAAAATGACTGGGAAAGATGATGGGATTCTCCGTATTTATGGAATAAATAGCTGTCGTGATTGTTTCCCTGTCAGGCTTGCTGATCAGACGTTAGTACTTCTGTCTCAGCATCAGCAGAGCGCACAGCAGTAGGCACCAGAGACATGACCGAAATCCATCATCATTCACTGCTGCAAGCCTCCTCGTGGCGTGCCGTCTAGTATTGTTCTGTGCCGTATACTTCCATAAACGCCCCTGTTGACTGTGCTGTAATATGCACTTAGAATGCCCGCCGCGCCAATCAGTATGCACCCATTGTAAACCTCATTACGTATAGTATATGTGCGCGCTCTATGAATTCAGCTCAGCAACTCCTTGATATCCTCAATGCGCTGGAGTTTCTTTTCTTCATCGTTCATCATGCCCAACGAGGTAGCACTGTTTCGCATGTAGTTAGCCTTGACTCGCCATAGTCAACACGGACTCGACTCACATAAACTTCTTCCGCTCCTGAACCTTCAGCATCCGTTCTTCCACGCTTTGCTTGACCACGAATCTCTTCACTTGTACTTCCGACTCTTGCCCCATTCTGTGCACACGATCGATGGCTTGAGCCTCGACTGCAAAACTCCACCAAGGGTCCATCATGAAGACTCTGCCCGCGCTCGTCAAATTGAGTCCTACGCCACCAGCCCGCAAGCTGATAAGCAGCACTGTGAAGCCTTTCCGCTCGGTAAACTCGTTAAGCACCGCTGCTCGCGCCTTCTGCGCCATCGACCCATCTAGTCGTAGGTACTTGACGTTTGCGCGCGTGAGCGCTGGCTCGATGAGGCTGAGGAACGAAGTAAACTGGGAAAACACCACCGATTTCATCTTGGGATGCTCTCTCCGTAGGGCGCGCAACTCCGAAATCAGGGCCACGACCTTTGCCGACGAAGCGTTGACACCAACTCGCTGTAAGCTGATCCTGGGCTTCTTGGAGATCTTGTCAGAATCATCGTCATGCCGAACAACTTCAAACAAGTCTCGCTGATTCAGCGGCTCCCGGCAGTTGAAACATCGAGGCACGACCCCTCTATCGACCTCATGCTTGATGTAGTCAAGTAAGCACTTCTTGCAAGCAGAGTGCCAGCAACCAGTGACCGTTTGGTCATTCATCGGCTCTTCAAAACACAAGGGGCACTCGTTCTCTGCCTCGTCACGGATCTGTTCCAACGCATGAGCGCCAAAGGTCTGGTTATTCTCTTTCGACGCTTCGTCCGTCACCGCCGTGAACGAAGTGATGAGTGACTCGAGATCCATATCGTCTGCAAGACCAGCAGCTGCATCGGAAGCTGCTTGTGCTTCCACCTCATCTGCCACGATGTCACGGTTGCGAACAAGGATAGGATGGCAGCAAGACTGGCGAAGACGCAGGATTTGTGCAAAGATGGTTGTGAATGCCTTCATAACGGTGCCAGCCTCAACGTTCTGGGAGAAAGTTCGCTTCGCCTTGTTAAAAATGTAGTCATAGACGTCTCGTTCCGTCTCCGAAAGCTCCACGTTGACAATCTCAATCTGCTTGGGTGGTAGAAGCACAAGGGGCTTGCCGTCGGGTGTTTTCATGTCTTTCGTGCGTCGAAGCACGAGAGGCTCTAGAACCGTTTGCACCACGTCCAGTGCGCGCACGAACTCCCCAGATTCGAAGGGTACTGTGATGAACGTCCGCCAGAATGAGAAGTTGTTCCAAGGTTCCACACCCAAGAATCTGACTAGACTGAACAAGTCTTCCAACTTATTCACAATAGGCGTTCCGGTTAATGCCCAGCGGTGGTCCGCCGAGATCTCGTAGCAAGCCTTTGCCGTTTTGGAAGCCCTGTTCTTTATGTGATGCGCTTCATCGAGAATGACCCGGAAGAATCTGAGCGAGAAAATGCCGTTGTGGAATGACTTGTCCCCTTTCTTCGCTGCGATGCTGCTGAACTCGGACAGAACCACGCCGTAGCTGGTGATCACTAGGTCTGGTGCGCTGGCCGCATTAGACGCACAGCAGAGGGCTTGCAAGTTGTTGTTCTTCTCGTTACCGTAGTAAAGCTCGATCTTCATCGTCCCCTCCTTGGAGGCCTTTTCCGCCTCGCTCTGCCATTGGGATAATAGCGACATGGGAGCAATCACTAATGTTGTGCAGGGCGCAGGAAGCACCGAGTCTGAATTCATGCCTAGCCTTGTAAGCTGATTCACGCTCGAGATCCCATCAGCTGATTGACGAGCTTGGTGTGCAGTCTCTGATCTGTGTGTATGAACCAAGCTCAACATCTGTATCGTCTTTCCCAGACCCATCTCATCAGCGAGGATGCCGCCGAGACAATGCTGCTCCTGAACTGGGAACTCAAGGGATAAGTCACCAGAGTACGGGTTGATATAAAACTTTGGCTGCCCTTCGACCCGTGGCAAGTCTTTATCATCAACATCCTTAAGTGGCCATGTGTATTCCTCCCAGAGCGGGTGCATTGACGGTTCTCTGTTACTCTTTTCGTCTTTTTCCTTCGTCATCATCCAATGCAGCGCTTGCTTCTGGTATGAGCGAAGAGTCATGGCAAAGGTATCTGCTGGTTCGGCTTCAGGGGTACTGAAGTCGAAAGATTGCGCCTTCTTGTAGAGCGCGTCAAGTTGGTCCTGTTCCAGCTCCTCGCCCTCTTCGGTGTCTGATGACTGAGATGAACCGGCTTCTTTGCCATTGGGGTTTGTCTTCTTGGCTTCTTTTTGCTTCTGCTCGTCTTGCTCAGCAGCTTGAAGGAGCCCCTTGCGGCTGTCCTTCGCAGCAGTGTTTGCCATCGTGGGCTGTAAATTGATTTCCTGGAATAGTTTCACAAGCGAAACTTGCCGTAGGCGAAGCTCCTTCTCATCAGCTGTCTCGTTTTGCTCAAAGAAAACGGCTGACCGATCATCAGCTAACTGAAAGGAGCGATTGAAGAAGGCCGACTTCAGCAGGGAACATCGTAGTTGTAAAAACACTGTATCGTTGGTCCGGAGCCGCTCAGGAGCATAGACACAGGTTCCCTCAAACTTGCATATTTCCTGGTCAATCAAGGCTGACACCCATGTCGCAGTATCCTTGGCCAGTCGTCCGACTTCTGTTCCGTTCTGCGTGGTGAAACGCACAACGACATCGACTCGCCGCGAGAACGTGGTATTGGCTTTTGAGGGCGTGACAGGGCCAAACTTCCCCTTTACTTTCGGGGGCTGAGGTGGCTTGCTCTTCTGTCGCTCGATTTTAACAATATCGCCGTACTTCAAGAGGTTGGTTCCGCTTCGAGTAGCCCATCCTTCTGCACCAAAAGCACCTATGTACCGGGAGTCCGGCATTCTTCGACGAGATATGGTAGCCGGCGAGGGTTCTGGAACGACACTTGGGGCGTGACTCGAGCTGGCAGCGGCAGCTCTCGACGTGGTAGGCAATGTCGCTTTTTTGGTAAACTTCTTGTACGTCCCATCAAAATACATGTTGACGGCCCGCTCAAGGTTGTTTCCACAATGACCTCGAATAACTGAGAGAACATCAGGGCTAATCTTGTCGCCAATGAAGGCCTCAAAGGTCTCCTGATCGAATGATACCGAGGACGATTCGTGTTTAGGCTCGGACGGAGGTTGGGGCTGGGATCGACCCGGTCTTCCATTATCGGACCGTTCGGCGAGAATCTTCGTATCATGATCTTCCAGCTTGACCTCGTCCTC
Source organism: Fusarium setosum (assembly GCA_013623625.1). Lineage (NCBI taxonomy): Eukaryota > Fungi > Ascomycota > Sordariomycetes > Hypocreales > Nectriaceae > Fusarium > Fusarium setosum. The sequence continues at coordinate 22,664 of JABFFE010001047.1, read as the reverse complement.
GCCCTTGAAGAAGCGTTTCTGGGTCGGTAGCGGGGACTCATCGTGAGGGCTTAGAAATGCTGGATCGGAAGTGGCCTCTTCAGGGTCGACAAAGAACCTCCGCTTCTTTGCGGGATGTTCTGATGAGTCTTGGAAGCTCATTCTCGTAGAGGCACATGGGACTCGACCAGTGACGAATAGTTCATTGAGAATTCGGCCGAGATGTTGAACCCAAGCCTCAACCCCCAGGCGAGCTTCCCGGGATCGTTTTGGGAGACGCGATTGACCCTTGCAAGCGCGCCCTTCGCGATGAACGGTCACCTGACCGCGTGTTTAAGTGGTGGGGTTGCTGTGGCTGCTAGCTGTGGCGGTGATAGCTCGACGTCATAAAAAATTTCCGAGGGCCATAGCAGATTGGAAATCCAGCATCTGTGGGTGGCCGTGTCTAATAAGTCGCGAAACCGTCATGTCCATCATATCAATCCCAACTGCGTCGCTTTCGAGGTAGAGCCTGGCGCTCGAGGTCAATTAGCGCTTGGGAACCTCAGATATTCTCAGCTGCATGTATCGCCCACGGCTTCTGGGCCAAGGCCTTCGCGGCCTCGCCCATGCCCGGACGAGTCGCCGAACCTACATTACCGATGCCGACGTCGAATCTGCCCGACGATACTGCTTTACGCAACTTCAGTACGTTTCCAATGCCTTGGCAGTTGCAAATCTAGCTAATCCCCTCTAGAAACAGCGACTATGATGCGCATCTCATCCGCCGCTTCGTCCCCTCTCCAGTCCAAGACACATACGCCGCCCTGCGAACCCTCAACCTCGAGCTCGTTCGTCTCCCCGAGCTCGTCTCCAACCCCACGATCGGCACCCTGCGCATGAAATTCTGGCAGGACTCTATTGACAATACCTTCGCGGGCCGTCCTCCTCGCGAACCCATATGTATCCTCCTTCACAAGAGTCTCCAAGACTTAGAGGCGCGCGCCGGAAGCGCAACGAAAAAGTCAATCAAGTTCTGGGTGTCGCGATTAGTGCGGACGAGAGAGAAGCACATGACGAATCGACCATTTGGAAGTTTGACGACCTTGGAAGAGTATGCCGAAAATACATATTCGACCTTAATGTATGCGACATTGGCATCTCTGCCATTGCGCTCGATGCACGTCGACCACCTTGCCAGCCACATCGGCAAAGCTTGCGGCATCGTGGCCGTCCTACGCGGAATTCCAGTCCTGGCAGCACCGCCCCCTCCAGTGAATACGCCTTCGGGGGAAGCTCCTCCTGTGCGTGAGCCAGCGCTGCTTCTCCCGCTCGACGCAATGGCCGAGGCGGGGGTCAAGGAGGAGGATGTCTTCCGACAAGGACCCAATGCGCCCGGCCTGCAGGATGCAGTATTTCAGGTTGCGACACGAGCCAATGACCATCTAATCACAGCAAGGGAGATGCTCAAGCGATTAAAGGCTGGCGAAGACCCAGGCCACGAATTTGAGCATCATGGAGAAGGCGAACACTTCTACGATGAGGAGAGTGACACATTGAGGGAGATTCGCCAGGGCTTTGGCGTTTTGCTAGAGGCTATTCCCGCGGCCCAGTACCTGAAGAGACTGGAGCAGGCTGATTTCGACCCATTTGCCGTCAAGACAGGAGGCTGGAAGCTGCCTTGGAGTATTTGGCAAGCCCTGTCAAAGGAGCGGATCTAGGCTTCATAAGAGCCTGTGTATTTCGAGACTTGTCTCGAGTGTAACTCAAAGAACACATTGTACCATAGACATGACGATGTACAAATACGACCATGAGGGATCTGAATTGGATAAAAATCAGGAGTTTGGAGATCCCTCATTTTCTGGATCTACAGAAGCGATGTCGTGCCCCACCTGTCATGAGCTTCACCGAGCTCATCAGGCCCCTCACCCCGGCTGATCCTCGGCCCGGACCCAAATTTCGAGATGCTCCAGAAATTCATCCAAGCTCTTGTGACAACCATTTACGCCTTGAATTGCTCCTCCGCCCTACTTCTCTTATAGATGTCATCTCCAAGATGCTCTACGAACTCATTGCGATTGTGAGTTACTCATGTATCCCTCAATCCGCAAAGAAAAAAAATCTGACTAGAATTAGGTCCGACCGGGCAACCTCTCCGAGGTGAAGGAGTATGTTTCCACTACGAAATCCCCAACCACCCCGTCTCCCTCCTCCAGCCATTGGCTAATCGCTTCACGTTCCTCATAGAATTGCCCAAACTGTCGGCTCTCTCGTCCTCAAGAACGGCGGCGTCGTCCGCGGCCTCGCCAACTGGGGCGTCTTCTCCCTCCCCAAGCCCATCTCGGTGCATCAGATGAAGCACACCCACGGCCACTACTTTGTCATGCGATACGACGCCGCGTCCAAGGTACATCAAGATGTTCGCAACACGCTACGCCTCGAGCCCCGTATGATTCGCGCCGCACACGTCAAGCTCGGCGATGGCAAGCTGGAATCACTCGCGAGGTTTGGACCGCCCAAATGGAAGACGTCCGGCAGCGAGGCGTGAGGAGTAATGGATGGAACTTTGAATCGATAATATCCCGAGTATGATTGATTGATGGACGACGGTCAGGATGAGGAAACTTATGGTGTAGGATACTTGATCATGAGGACGTGGACCTGGAGGAATACCCAGAGTCTAGAGTTCAGGCATTCGAGAATGTCGTGTATAAAAGCATACTGCCTCGGAAGATGGCAGTCACGGTTGTATGAAATACTATAGAGCCCAGAATCTCTGCATTGCATTTCGCTATTCGTTCCCTATTCGCTATCCTCGCAGCTGGAGCATCTCGCACGGCAGAGCAGCTCAAGTCAAAGCAACTTTGATGTCTGTTTTCTTCCGTTGCTAAGTCTATCATAAAGTCATCAATTGCAGCCACACCAGTGGCTTGAATGCCCCAGGCTAACGCCATCCTATCTAGAATCGCAGCCCGCTACGCGTTTTCCTGGTTGGCGACTGTACGATATGTCCTCTGTGCAATGATATGTTGGGTCGGGGCTAAGGCCGCGGTCCAGGTCGTCTATGTACTCCAGGTCGGTGCCGTGGTCCAAGAGTTCCGTCATCTCTTCAATTGTCGTCAACGTCCATGCCATCGGTCTTACCGACACCCTTCTCGTGACACCACTCGACGAAATCGTCAATGACACTTGGCCAGGCACCATCCTCATTCCAGAACGATAGCGTCTCATCTGACAGAGATTTGAGAGCGAACTCGAGTGTCATGTTCCACATATCCTTGTTGACTGACCGAGTCCACTTCGCGTTGAGGAAGCCCTTCCACAGGCCAAGCCAGTCGTTGTTGTTTGTCTTCCACGCCATTCCTGGTGGAGCAAAAAGAATATCCCAGTACACGAGGGCATTCTCCAGGCTCAAGGCTTTCTGGTCTGTTTCTCGGCCCGCAACGAAAGCGTGTCTGTAAACCCTCTTGAATAGGGCTTGGTCCGAGGATAGAGATGAAATCAGTTTTCGGAGATAAGCAGCATGCTCCTGGTGTGATGCTCCAACTCTGTCGCTTGGTCAGCCTTTCCATCTCGAGGCAGAGGATCAGACCCCAACACTCCAATGGTCTGGCAATGCAAGAGGCACATACCCAGTAACTTTCCATCCATCTACATAGCCTCTCCTGGTAATCACACCAACAGCGGGGGCCTGAAGAAGCTCAAGGGCTACGAGCAGTTCTGCGTTCTCGATGCTGATCTTGAGCTTCTCGGTGAGATATGACATCGTCGACTCGAGCTCTAGTTTGTCCTTCTCATCGCTAGAATCTAAACGAAAATATTAGCCAGAGGTTTGCAGGCAACGGCAAAAGGCATCTACCTTGCAACGAATCAAATAACGATTCCAACTTGGCTTCCAATGGCGACGGCCCCTTGTTGTCTCCGTTCGAGGCGAAGAACCTAGTGAATACGATGTTAGTACTAAGCATGCAAATAAATGGACGTGATAACCATGAGCAATGGGGCGGATAAAAGGCTGATAATAGGATGGATGGCTGTCAACCCGGCTGTTAAATAAGACAATTGCGCACTCGGCATAGGTGGATGTACCGCGCTTTCGGGTTATCCGGCGTCTCTGCCTTGTAAGACGCTGTAGAACCGAATGTCTTGGTCTTCTTGGATTCTGACCGGTTGGGAATCACCAGGCTTGCGATATGCCTCTTGACGCCTTTCCAACCCATCTTTCGCGAAGCCAGGGGGCCAGATGCTTGAGCAACTCGGGGGATACGTGGAATCGAAGGTTGTTGAGAGCCTTGTCGTCTTAGCAAGGGTGATAGAGGAGTTGCATCGGTCAAGTCCAGTGGCACCAAGACCCCGATACTTCCCATGACTCGACCACTGATAATCCGGGGAAGCAAGGACACTTTGGCAGGAACATCCAGTGCCCTAACAATAATAGTTTCAAGCCCCTCGTTGGCGCGAGAAAACGTATTTGTCTCATAGCCTTCGGCGTCACTGTCGGTCATACTCTGCTGTGCATCCACCAAATGAGCCGAGAAGCAGTGGGCCTAGTCGACATGACGAGGCACAAGGGGCAAGCAATGCCCGGCATCTGATCGCTCCGTGCCCCGGATAATTGACCACATAAGACTGGAGCAGACATTCATGACATGAAGTAGGAGATGCCGTATACTCAAAACAAGTGCATAGGGGACTAAAGGAAGAAAGACTCACGTATCAACCGCCTCGTTCATCTTGAAGCTTGCATTTTTGAGGTACTGTGCGTGTAAATGTTAGTCCAACCTTACTGCACCATCGTTCGACTCCCTCTAGGCTAAACCGCGTAACCGCTGCAACCTTGACTGCTGTATCGGGACAGATCTAGTCAAATCGCCGAGTACTTCGCATCGCGGGGCTGGTTGACACGAAGAAGAGGCCGGGTTTCCGAGATGAACAGAGGCAATTGTCGAAAGAGAGACGTACACGAGTAGCCTGACGCTCTGTAGCGCCAGTCAGGCTTACAAACTGGGAAATGAGCACCTTCTGCTGAGCGGAAGATGGCGGCGGCATCTTGAATGTTGCCGAGTGCGTCTCCTGTCTTGTATGTTCGTGGCGTTCGATCCGGTCTATCGTCGTCGGGGTTCGGCGAGGCGGAGAATATGGTCGGTACAAGGCGATGATCGAGGAGAGCCCTGTAGGCAAACTTCTTCGAAGTTCCAGATAAGGATCCTGCGACAGGGCGGATTGGTAACGGGGATGTGGTTATCCGCAGGAGAGTCGCCCAAAAGATGCGCAGTTGCGCTCGAGTGGCGGTGGAGGAGAGAGTAGAGGTGGAAGTAGATGGAGGGGTTGTGAGCTTTCGCGACGAGGCTGCGATCTTAGCTGATGGTGGGGTTGTTTCCTAGTGGGCGGGGCTCAGCAACCGTAGCTGCCTTTGTCCACTGTAGGCTGGAGCGGAGGTTGTGTCTCGTTGCCTCCAGTCCAGGGTCTCTCTGGAAGCGGCGATGCTGCACGTGAGGTTTGCGTGGATATTCACGTTGTACAGAACTCGAAAAATCCTTGGAGTGATATTAAGTACTTAAATTTTGCCGAAGTGCCTTGCGTACACTACACCTTTTATCCACGCTCAGAACACTTCACAATCTTGGCCAACCTTGCAGGTTCCTGTTTGACATTGTATTCCATTTCACACTGTATTTGGTTTATTTTGCGTGAGAAATCAGTTAATCATGCCATCTCTGCGGGGTCACACAGCGCTACCAAATACAGTGTGAACTAAACGTAGGCCGTATCCACCGCTGAGCATGACCCCCGCTCGCGGCCCGTCATGACGTCGGCCCGGGTCGCGGTGCAAGCGACCACTTGACGCGGTTGAGTCTTCGACGCGTTCCCAAAAAGATTAGCACAAAATCACAAGCTTCAAAACATCCAGGCTGCAACACCACAGCAACCAGCCCAGCAAAGGACTGAACATGGCTTCGTCTAACGCTGTCGAGGACGACACTGTACAGATCGATCCGGCAGAGCCTCTCAAGGGGATCATCGTCTGTTGCACGAGCATTCCCGCTGAGCACCGTGTTAGTAATTCCCAGAGTCTTCCCGCCGGTGCATCAAAGATATTGTGTTTACTAATATGCCCCCTACCAGACCAGTATCGCCTCCAAAGTTGACGAACTAGGAGGCGTCCACAAGTATGATCTTACCCCCGACGTTACTCACCTCATCGTTGGCGACTACGACACGCCCAAGTACCGCCATGTTGCCCGTGAACGCCCCGACATCAAGGCCATGGATGCCGCCTGGATCGAGGCCCTCAGCGAGCTCTGGAAGAACGATGACGAAATCGACTACCAACAACTTGAGCTCAAATACCAATTGAAACCATTGGAGAAACGAGGTGTCGACCCGTCGGTCCAGCCGCAAGGAGGAGAGGCAGCGAGGGATTCGTTGCTAGTCTGCCTGACCGGTTTCGGCGACCAACGGGACGACATCGCCCTCAAGATCACCTCCAATGGCGGATTATACACAGGAGACCTCACGAGGAGATGTACACACCTCATCGTCAACAAGCCTGAAGGCAAAAAGTACGCCGCGGCCAAGGCATGGGGCATTCACCCAGTCACCCTTGCTTGGCTGGACCAGTCTATTGCACGGGGCATGATCTTGGAAGAGGCCAAATTCGATCCGACCCTGCCACCCGAGGAGCAGGGAAAGGGAGCCTGGATCACCAGAGAACTCAAGCGAACATCATCAAACAAGCGCTCTAGATCTGCTGTAGCGACAGGCGCCGAGGAGGGACCTAGGAAACTCAGGAAGACGGCCAGTATGAAGCTCAGCTCACAGCGTAACAACCTATGGGGAGACATTCTGGGCAGATCGACGTCAAGAGAGTACTCCTTTGCCCGAGAAAGCAACCCAGCAGACGCAAATCAGCCCCAAGGCCAACAACAACAACCACCACCTCAACCCGTGGAAGTTCAACCCCTAGCCCCTATAGTTGCAGAGAACCAGGGCATCTTCGCCAACTGCTACTTTTATATCCACGGCTTCCCAGAGCAACGAACATTGGTCTTGGAACAGACAATCGCCACCCTCGGCGGGACTCTTTGCTCGTCGTTACAAGAAGCTGCCCTCGGCAAAACTCCTCAACAGCCTCTCGGCCGCTTTCTTATCGTCCCTCAAGCCTCCCAACCAGATACCCACCCTCAGGAGTCTTACGACAACCTGCATGTCGTGACCGAGTATTACATCGAAAAATGTCTCCACAACAAACTCTACTTCGACCCTACCGGACACGTCCTTGGCCGCCCCTTTCCTCTCTTCCCCATTCCCGCCTTTGCCGACCTGGTCATCTGTAGCGCCGCCTTTACGGGCATTGAACTTAGCCAGGTCGCCCGTGCGGTGGTTCAGCTAGGGGCCAAGTTCGATGGGGACTTTCGCAAGACCACGAGTGTTTTAATATGTAGTTCTCTCGTTGCCGTTCGCAAGGAGAAGTTACGGCTGGCCCTTAGATGGAGTGTCCCTGTGGTCTCAGCGGACTGGTTGTGGGAGTGCATCTCCACCGGCTTCAAAGTGCCTCTCGACGACTTTATCTTCCCTGAGATCAAGAACCGATATCAAGAGGCCCTCAAACCAGCCCCGAAGCCATCCACGAAAGCAGCCGCAAAGCCAGCCCCTGAAGCTCAGCCCAGGCCACCGAGCAAACCCATAGAACGCACACATTCAGAACCTGTCCCAAGAAACTCAAAGCCCAATATACCCAAGCCTCCCACCGTCGCGGGCGTCGACACGACAGCCTTCGATCATAATTCCCCCGACAAGCCACGCCGAAAGAGCACTGCAAATCCAGTCCCGGAACCAGACTCGGCTATCTCAGCGGACTTTGCTACAGCCCGTGAGCAACCAGCAGCTCTCGACAGCCTCCCTCAAGACCCCGACCTCGACACTACACTCGCCGAAGTGCCCCCCGAACATCTCAATAAGCCCCCATCGCCCGTAAAACAACACACCACCATGCCTCGCACCCGCTCCGACCCTACTAGCAAGACCTCTACAACTACCCACCAAGACACGAACCCTGCCGACAACGCACATCAGCAGCGCATCCAACAGCTGAAACAGCATCAACAAGCAGAAGAAGCCCGCCTCCGCGCTAAAGCCGCCGAGCGTCAAGCACTCTCGTCAAAATTAACGTCCCTCATCGAGACGACAACGCCAAACCTCACCTCCAATCTCTCCCACAACTCTGACGACGCCGAGCACGCTCCCCCTCGGCCCCGAAGGCGCCAGATCCTGGGCCGCGCCATCAGCAACGCTTCCAATGCGAGCAGCGTCGCTTCACGTTCTGCTGCCGAACCTCCCGACCCGCTAGGCGATGAGCTCAACGAGACGGAGAATCAAGCGGTTGAGCCGCCGTCAACGCAGCTTGAGTATCGTGATGAAAAGGCACAGGAATGCAGAGCTGCGCTAATGAGCAGGATGATGGGTGGAAATGGAGAAGTCAAGCCAGCCAGAGCAAGTACGCAGAGCGTTGGGATTGTAGGGGGTCGAACAATGAGGAGACGATAGGATGGTGAAAATATCCTGGACGTATGTGTATATAACTCGAACAATATCAGCGATTGGGCAGGATTTGGATCTGAATCGCGTCAGGCATGTCACACAAGGAATAAGCAAAGTATAGTCATCAGCAGAATTACGAATAGACACCACCTCTACCGAGACGGCAGAAGGATGACAGTAAATAAACTACCAAAACAAGAAACTAGTCTTCCATACACAGCTTTTCCGTAGCTCCCTTGACCCTTTTTCCCGCCGCTGTCCATTTCCATCCCGTCCGACTCGAAATCAATCCCACTAAAAAGCCCGCAAGTTCCAGTGTTGGCATGGGTTCCCAGATGGTACCCTCTATAAACCGATAAGAAGAAAGGAAGAGAAATGGTAAGGAAACTGGTGGGCTAGTATAAAAGAAGCAAGGAAATCCCGTTCCATCTTGCCGTCATGCCCATTTCCCAGCCCAGTAATGACGACGCCGAATCGTCTAGTCTCAAGGTCTCGTGCCTCTCATGAAGCCTCCTGGGGGAGGCGAAAGAAAAGGACGCGAGAACGGCTTTTAGTCGTAAAAAAAGAAAACTGGTCCAAAGAGCCGTGCCTTATAGAATCGTAGCTAAATACTTTGAGGCCGTCGTCCAAAGCATGTTGGATTGCACCAGCACCAGTAGTAAACTCCTGGGAGAATCCATGTGCCCGCTGGTTGCTTCCAACGCTTGGAAGCTTGGCCGGGTCATCCATGCCCATGACAGTCGATTGCCGTGTACCGATATTGTATTGCGATCAAGGGACTGAGTGAGCCTCAGGCTCCATCTAAGGGAGTCATTCAGTGCACGATCGGCAAAGGCACCTCTCGTCCAAAAGAGAAAATTATTCCAGTAGGTGTTTGTCGCCTCTAGCGTCCGGGAGCTGGTCTGAAATCATCATTTGCCAACGGCGGTCGAGTTCCTCCCTGTCATCATTGGTTAGTATTCCGATAGCTTCCATAGAAAAGAATAGAGTACTCACGTCGACTGCTTAAGCATCTTAACTCCCTTCTCTCGACAAAAGAACAAGAACCGTCGCATGGTTCGATCCCGCTTGAAAGACGCCATCACATCCCCACGAGGCCCTCCATCCCGATCCATGCTGACGCCATCCTTGCGCATGACTATATGAATGCGAAGTGCTTCAATATTCCAGACCATTTCGTCAATTTCGTCGAGGTTGACGTGGAAGTCAATGTGATCCTTGAACAGCCCCCACTTAGCTGGGCTGATATCTCGGAGCACTTGGTGCTGAAAGCATCCCGCCTCCTCGATCCAGGTCCAGTACTGAGTGACAGTAGTGGAGCTGGTAAACAATCGGTTCTTCACCTGGTAGAGACGCCAATCGTACTTAGTTATTTCTCCGCCACTACACGAGTCGGTGTCTGACCAGGCGTCGAAGTGAAACTCATCATGGACTGGGCCATTTGCTGGGGGCAAATACTTAGGTCGCTTGTTTAGGTGAGTGCTGAAAGGGCTCTCAGGGCCCATAGGGGCTTGGGCAGCCAAGGGGGACTGGTCGACAAAAGACGCCTCGCGCGGCGTGCTAACCACGGAGTGCATACTCTTACGCTTCTTCAGGGGCTTGGGCGTATTGCTAGGACTCCCTTGGCTCTGACGCGCCTTCATCCCAGAAGGACGACCGATGTTCTTGAAACCATGCTTGTACCGGAGAGCCGTGAGCTTGGGGTCATGATAGAAGTCATGTATCGTTCTGGGCAAGTTAAAGCTGGAACCCTCAGCCTGGATCAGCTCGTGAAGACGTTGCCGCATCCAGTCGACTGGCTGGATGTCAAGCCTGAACTTTTCCAGCTCTGACATGGTTTCCGACAACCGGAACAATGTGTCGTAGGACGTGATGCCGCCTTTTCCTGACTGCGTGTATTTCTTGCTGAGGAGCTGGTATGGGCTGATTGGCCCTATTTCATGAAATTCGAGAATCTTGACGCCTCGGTTGACCTGTCTTCCAATCTGGTATTTACTAGAGCCGCCTTTCTCCTGTTTAGGGCCAGCCTCGATTGCAGCCTGATGTTTCTCACGCCATCGTTGCAGCTGCGGCTCAATCAAGGACTTGACGTTAGGCCAGTTGTATTCCCAATATGGGTGGTTCTCGTCGATCTTGACCAGCGGCACACCTTCAACACACTCAGGATAAGTGTAGAATTCACCGTTATGCCTGAGGACCATGTTTTCCCGAGAAATCTCTTCCAAAGGCTCCTCGGCAGGAGACTCAGTAGGTTGAGGTGAAGGCTCGATAGGCATAGATGCTGGGGTTGGTCGTTCTGCTCGCTCAGCTGAGGGAGGCCGGCTTCGTACATTGGCCGGCGTGAATCCAGGAGTTACTCGGTACTCCTGGGGAGTCGGCATCTGCTCTGGTTCACGAGCCGGTTGGGTGCTGTTAGGGGTCGGGGCCTCTTTCACAGGTGTGTCATACTCGGTCGATGGCTGAAGGATGTCAGGTCGGGCAGGACGCGGTGCCTGCGACGGAAGCATCGCACGTGGAGCCTCAGGCCTTGGTTGAGTTTGGATAGGTGTGGCCACAGGATCCACCATTCGCTCCGGTGCAAGATCAGGTCTAGGGATCGGAGCTGGACGGCTGACTGGTGCCGCGGCAGGCCCGTAGACGGATCGATAAACTTGTTCAGGAGGCCTCTCGGGCGCCCGTTCCGGGACCCTTTCAGGAGCTCTTTCGGGACCTTGCTCAGGACCGTATTCAGGACCTCGTTCAGAGACTCGCTCGGTAACTCGTTCGACTACCTGCTCAGGGACTCGCTCAGGGACTCGCTCAGGGACTCGCTCAGGGACTCGCTCGGGGACCGGTTCAGGAACCCATTGACGGACGGGCAAGGGCGAGGCGTGGCGTGAAGGTACCTGGACAGATTCCTGAACTCGAGGTGCCAGCGCCGGTGCTGGCTCAGGTCTAGGTTGAAACAGGTCGGGTTGAGGATGGGACTGAGGTTGAGGCTCTGGTTCCGGCGAAGCCTTCTTATTCAACTCATTTTCCTTTGCTTCCTTCTGCTGTTGTGACCTTTCCATCGAGGCCAGTATGTCGATTGTTTCTCCAGACGCACCATGGCAACCTTGACGATTCCACTCGCAGTTTCCGCACTTTTGGAACAGATCTCCGCCGACGATAATGCAGTCGTCAAACGCGCCTTGGTTCTTATCGCATGATTGGCATCGCTTGGTCTGGATTTCTCCCGTGGCCTGGATCATGCAAGATAACCACTTGACGCCCTTGGCTTCGGTCCGTTCGTAGATGGTAGCCAGATGCGAGTCATTAAAACGGCGGCCGCGACGTATCTTGACAGGTCTTCGGATCTCCAGTTCCTGGATCCCCTCCACCCATTGATTCCATGGCTCGATTCGCTCCACGGGCCCAATTACGTTGCCATCTGCGTCGACAATATCCACAATGACATCGGGTGTGGTCCTGTCTGCGGCGTTCTCATCGTCATGGTGCTCAACGCCTTCCATGCGCTCCCCATCGACTGTTTCTCGATGGGACTCGGAACCGCTCGCGACATCCCTCCAGGGAGCAGTTCCGTTGGTATTTGATACCTCAGGTAGTCCCTCATGGAAGACAAGCCCCTCCATTTCGGGGTCCTCAGAGTCCTCGGCATTCGGGTCTTCGCCCCTCTTCTCCTTGAAAAACCGTCGCATCGTCTTCCAAATCTCCTGTTGCGTTTCAATCCGTACATGGCGCGACTTGCGATGGTCTTGATCAATGCGCGCCAACTGATCTGTCTTTTCTTCGCACTCTTCAGAGACGTGAATCAGCTCGGCTTCGACTTTGGCGAGTTCTCGAGCCAGCCGCACTTGTGACTCCCTCAGTTGGTCTCTTCGTCCGGTGAGCTCGCTAAGCTTGATCCGCATGTCAGTAGTGGATTGCTGGTACTCCTGTTCAAGCTTGTTGTTCTCTGCTTCCCGTTGACGACGGATATTGGCCCAAAAGTTGCGCTCAGTCTCGTCCCAGACAGATTTGTGCTCTTCCACCGGGAGAGCCTCCCAGGCGGCAGCATCATCTGGGTTGGCCATTTTAGGCCACTTGGGATATGCACGTATCCTGCAAGGTGTTGCAGCCGAGAAAAAGGTTTCAGGAATGACAGATAGTCGTATGTAAAGTGTATCGGTGGACGTCGGTCCAAGTGTAAGTGATGTTGTGTCAAGGTCAAATGAGGGTGCACGTGACCGCGTTCTGGCTGAGTGAAATGAGCAAGCCGCTGGTGTCCCACTCACTGCCTAGTCAAGAAGAACGAGTTGAAATGCCAGATCGAGTCGGAGGAATTGGAAGATCGCAGTGGCTCCAGTCCGATGGTCCGAGGGCGGAATTAGAATGAATCGTGGGGCGCGTGCTCAAAGCGGGCGGCGAATTGGACAACCCACCCGAAAAGGACAAAGTCGAGGCGATAGATTGGATATTGGAAATGAGTAACAGGGGAAGAAAAAAAAAAGGCGCGTTGTGCTTGTGCCAAAGCTTGAAGGAACCGTTGCTGATCAATTCATTCGCCCGACGCGAATTGACCGACCGACAAGGCAGTTAGGTCCTTCCGTAGCTGCAGTCCCCCTCACGCGCGGATACGCAGCGCAGTGAAAGTCTTTTTGCGGGAAAGTGGCCGAATCCCGTCGTTAGTCGTCACGACAGATTCCTTCTTCTTTTTTTTTCTGCGTCTGCGTCGTCAATGGCGTGTCTTGGAAAAAACCGGGCTCAACCCAACAGACAGACCCTTCTAGGTCCCTTCCACCACCCCCCGTCGCGCAAATGAGCCCACACTTCGCGCCGTGGGCCAACACCCCCCCTGGTTCGAGTGCTCCTCGGTTCCTGACTTGCTCAGAAGGGAGCTGAGAGGAAGGGAGGAGAAAAGGGAAGTTTGTGCGCGAGCGCGAAAAGGGTCAAAAGTGGTGAAACCGAGGACGCGATAGAAGTAGAGTATTTGCCAGCTATCCGTGGGTGGAGATTGAACCAAGAACGAGCGCGGACGCGTTGCGTGAAACGTTGCACCGCGGTGGCGCGCAATGTTGCTTGGTGATGATAGTGGCAGGATACAAAAAAGGTGCGGGCGATAGACTTTTTTGGGGGCGGAAAAAAAAGGCAGATAGAAGGAAAAAGAAAATTCGGAGCCGCGTCGTGGGAATGGGAAGGAAAGAGGGGGGATTTAATAGGGAGATAGATAGGCGGGGAGATAGAAGGAATAAGCTCGGACAGATCGTCGGCGAGTGAAGGAGAGAGAGTGTGTGTGTGGGAAGGAACAATGGGACAAGTCAAGTGTGCGAGAGGATGGAAAGGGAAAGGAAAAGGAAAATAAGTTTAGGTAAGGTTGCTATGATGTTAGAAAAGGAAAAGCAAGGTAGGGGGAAGGAAGAGAGTGTCGAAGGAGAAGCCTAGGTGCTAATTCTCGACCAACCGAAACCATGGGTCAAATGAGAAGAGAGAGATTTACGTGTGAATGCGGAATAGAAAAAGCCTACTAAGGCCAGGTATGGAAGTCGGCGAGCAAGGTACATTGCGGCTACAATTGCGTTAGTAGTGTACCTATGGGGTGGAACAATGTATCTTTTTTTTCCCTCTCCCTCTCTCTCTCTCGTCCTCGCTCTTGCGCGTCGCTTGCTCGCACCTTTTCCCTTCACTAGACACCCCCCCTGATTTCGCCCCGACCATTAACAAATAGTTTTTTATCCTATGGATTTGACAAATTTTAAAAAACGAAATAAAAAAAAATGCTGCTGTAAAGTCCTGGCGCACAGTGTCGCAGCGTGTTGCCTTTTTCGATTAGCACACCAATCATGCATTCGCCGACCCAAGTACAAAAGATACCTAGCTACCTTGCTCGGGTACCCTACCATTTCCTTTTTCCCCTTCGCTCAGCTACGGATACATATTGGTTGGCAAATTCGTAACATTCATGGATACCTGGGCTACCTTTACCCAGCTGACGGGTACCGAGTCCCCCAGCAAGCAGCGACGCAGCAAGCGAAACGTAAAAAAACCGAACATGCCACCCCCCCTGGCTACCCACCGTCCCCAATCGGCACTAGTGTATCATCACGTGCGAGGAGACTATAGGTAGGCGAACGATTGCGCAAAGGAGGAAGGTAAAGGAAACTGCGAGGACGCAGGCGAGGCAATTAGCTGCCTTTTTTTTTGTGGCGCCCTTGAATAGACGCGAGATTTAAGGGCAAACAATACTGGACTAGACACATGCACTGTACTCGGCCTCGATACGGAGTACCGAGTCTACAGTACAAGCATTGTATCATTAGGCTATGGTAAGGTAAGCCAGAATTGCAGCAGATACGGAGTGCAGCGCGCAAGGCCGGATATATGGAGACTGCGATAGCCCGTGACCCATCCATCCATCCATCCATCCATCCAGCCAAGCCGTCTGATTCAACTCGCCCTTGTATCCATCACGTTTCGCACAGATCGGATACGGATGGATACTCGGCTCAGCTCAGCCCAGGGTTTATCGAGCAATTGCCAGCAAGGAAAAGGAATACGCTCGTCGTCGCATTTAGAAACCAGCCCATGGTCCAATCAATCGTTCACTCACCATGGATACTTTTGGGGCCCCCCCCTCCAACTCGGACTCCTTCGCAAAAAAAAGAGAAAACATGAAAAAAATGGAAAAGCCAACAATGCCAGCTGACATCCATGTCCCACCCTTCCGCTATAACCCATTCTCCACGCCCCCCTGTCTTGTGGCGTCCCAAGCTGGCGCGATAGTCTCGTCACGCCCAACAGCGCATCTTTGCTTGGTTCAATCGAGCAAGTCAAGTCACCAACTCGGCCACGCCTATGCATGCACAGCTCCTGGGTAATATTACGCCTTTGTTCGCTTGCATGCCAGTGTGCGCCACCGCTACCTCGAGTAGGGAATAAGACACTACTGCCTGCCTACCTGGCTATGTATGTAATCCTGCTGCTTGTCCCGCCCGTCGGCGTTCCGCAGTCTTATCGACGACACCTAGGGGAGGAATACTTCCCTTGTCGGAGCTCTCTCTGTCGGCGACCGCCGACGTGTGGGAGCTGAGAGGAAGCCATGACAAATGCGAACCAAGGCATTTACCATCGGCAACCGATGACGCACCTTTTGCCAAGCTATGCGCTATTCCGCTCGAAAGGGAAAACCTTCTTTCAGACACGAGGCCGGCTGGTTCTCGCCCGTCCACTCGTATTTCTAGTCTACATGCTACAGAACCACATGCTGTGTCCCAGAGAGGAGTGCTCGAGTCAGAAACCTCCCCATCTATCCGTCGCTTGTCCCACTCATCGCTATAGTACGTAGTATGGGTCCATTCACGTCGTATTGGGACTGGGACTCGCCAAACCATTTAATTTACACGCTACGTTATTCCAATCACCACCAAAACCACCTGAAGCACGCTGTTACTGATGCGTCGTTATAGGTTATATAAACTATGTATATATATGCAAGAGTCACTAATCTCTACATGGCGCTCGACCCTCGTCGCATCATCCCGGCTATTAACTCAGCCCACGTATTACCAAAGCGGCCCTCCCATCTTCTTCTGCTTGCTGATCCCATCCACGACCCCGGTTTTCGTTACCGCCCATTGCCCGTCCATCCTGACCAACGTCCCCAGGTATGATCCATTGAAAACGCCGCGCAATGTAAAAAGGAAGTCCAAAAAGAAAATAAACCCAGTGACCACTCCTACCGCGGTTTCAAGGCGAGGCGCGCTTCGAACGTGCATGAAAAGCAGAGAAAAAAAAACAGGCTGTCTCGTTACTGGCGTCAGAGTCGCATCCCGATCCGTGTCTAGTACTTGGCCGAGTATCGTGCTGCGCTTGGTGAATAAGGCAGGTCATACGAGCTTGAGTGGCCGTAGGGATCCTCCGAGAAGACGGTTGCCCTACGCTCGTCCTCGGGTAGCATCTCCTTGACCTCCCAGTTGTTCATCCTTGTGCCGACTGAAAATTCGAGATCTTCCTTGGTGATTGAGTCCCAATACTATCTATTGTCAGCAATGTTTTTCGGTAAGAGCTTCCCAGTTGATCAGGACATACCTTGTAAACCATCATAACGCCCAGCAAGTTGCACACAGTTGCAAGGAACAAACCGTCAATGTAGTGGCTAATAGCGACACAAATCTTGGAGCTGAAAGCGTACAGGAGAACTTGACCAGCGACAAAGAAAAAGATGCCAAAGGAAATGTCTCCGAGCGGCCACCGATCGTGCAGTGTCCTAGTCACCAGCAGAATCTGCATAGCCACGTACACGAAGAGCTGGATCGCGTTCAAGATGTAGAGGACAACAAACAGACCAATAGTATTGTCGGGTTTGAGTCCAGCCCAGCTCTTGAAAGTCGCCAAAGAAATAAGAAAGCTGATGGTAAAGGCGACCAGGGAGCAGATGCGCATCATCCACACTGACAGCGGCGTGCCATCTTCGTACAGTTGGAAACCAACAAAGCCGTTGATGAGCAGACAGGTGATGACGGCGCTACTGAGTCCATTCTGCACACTGACAAAGTACGGGTACGGGCCGCTCCCAGGAGGCGCTACGCCGGCGTCGACGATGAGGGACATGCAGGTCAGCAGCATGTAGAGGTAGAAGAAGCTGAGAATCTCCTTGCGGCCGACGGCGGTGAATTTGCTCCGGACGTGAAGAATCATGATGACGGCCATGACGAGGGCGACAATGTGCATAACGGATGCGGCACCTTCGAAGATGATGGTGTTGGCGAGCTCGATATTCCGGGCATAGCAGTCGGGCTCAATCCCGACGCGGCCAGAGGCCTGGGTGACAGGCCCGACGGCGGCACATAACGGGAGAGGCGCGGTCTCGCAGATGAAGGTGAAGTCACCGAAGGAAGACATGATGGACGGGTCAAGGCCGTAGGCCGATCGTCGTTGGGAGAAGCGTCGTGTATCGTATATCGGCGGAGAACGAGGGTGCGGAGAACAAAGGATCTATACGGTTTCAAAGCGAGCGACGAAAGGAGAGTATCGTCCAACAAATCGTGACCGTCCGGGTCCCTATCGATCGCGTAGTCGTCGGGCACGTCGTCGAATCGTCCCAAATCCCCTTCGCCGACGCCAAATCGCCAAACCAGCCTTCACTCAATCGTCACCGCTTCGAGGGCGAACCCAGGGGCTATCCCCAACGTCAGGGGGCTTAGGTCGGATCGGAATGCAATAACGGCCCTTCACGGCGTAGAAGGGATTCGGTCGGTCGGGTGGTTGGTTGTTCCAGGACCAAATGTCTCGTCTTTGTCCACGCGCGCCCCTTTCTTTCCACCCCCGGCAGCTGAATTAAAACAAGAGAGAGGGGACTAAGGTCTAGACAAGAAAAATAGTCGACTAGCGGGAGATAGCGAGGGCGATACTAAGACGAAGAGTTAAAAGCGAAAGTGTAGCAGAATCATCGAATGCCTCTGCTGACGCTGCGACGCTCAGGCTCGGGAGAGATGGACGAGGCGTTCCCTTGCGTAGGTTTGGGTAGGAGTCGGAGGAGACGGGCAGGATCTGGTTGCTGTGCCGTCGTTGTGGGCGGTCGCACTTGCCGTGGCACAGTGGAGAGGGTATGGCGCTGCAGGCGTGGCTGAAGTGGTTTCTGATTGGCTGTATGACGAGGTTCGGTGGTTGCCGTGGAGAGCGGAAGGAGCCCTGTTCGCTGGCCTCCATCCTGTCCTTGGAGGGAAGCGCGCTAAGGATACGACCCTCGAGGCAACTTAAATGGAAGGCCCCACTCCAGCCGCGTTTGGCCACTCATTCATTGTTCCAACAAGTCCGTTTGTTGGCCGGCTTCAAAGTGAAATGAGATGGGCGTTCCTGATAATATCCTCACCTGGTCATAATGATTGACCACATGCGAGAGAGGAAGGCCCTTGCCGCTTGTTGAGTCCCTCAAGGTTACATTGCAGAGTGAAAACTTGTTTGTAGCACATCCACCAGGGCACTTACACCAGCATCAAATCGTCACCCCGCACAATGCGTGAATTGATGGATGATATTCTCAACACGTATACCAATGCAAAATCACAAAATCATAACATCTTTTCACGCAACGCAGTACGATCGGGCCTTAAGTTTCGAATGAATGGCTGCCACCATCGGCAACGTCATCGATTGATCCGTTCCATGTCTCATCTAGTCTATGTGCTGTCATCGCTGACCATTCCATTGCGTCTATGTAAACGCCATGCTTGCGCAGGCGCCACGTGAAGGGGATCCGGTGCCATGTCCACCTGGGTCCCAAGCTGCTCGTCCATCATCAGGCAGCTAGACGCATCATATATGCACTTGCCGAGTGTCTTGTTGGGCCATATGAGGCCTCACACTCGATCCATCACCAAAAGAAGCCAAAAAACGCCGGGTCGAATGCATCCATGATCCTTAATGACCTCATTCCTTTCCCTATGTAGGCGCTGTTCCGATAGCCTTCCGAACCAGGGTCCAATCCCTTTCCTTCCCAAACGCCCTTGCCATGCCATGCAATGCGATGTGATGCGATTCAAAGTCAAAAAATTCTAAACCTTAGAAAAAAGCAAAGATGGTAAAATAACACAATCAGACCCTCGCCCTCACGCGGGGTATCTGCGAGGTCTAAACAGACCTCTAGAAAGAAGATTGGAGTTGTGTGCTCAAGGTTGACTCAAAGTCATTCGAGGGGTACTCCCGCCATCCCTAAGACGGATAATGCCCTTGAGGAAGACCGTGAGGCTGGAGTAGCTGCTGCTGCTGAGGCTGGCCGCGGTTGTACACGAGGAACTCTGGGACAATGCCAGTCCTAAGGTCATTTCGTCGTCCCAGAGGTTGGTAGTGCATCTGCGTCGGGGGTACCGGCACAGAGAGGTGGTACTGCTCGAGCGATGCCGAAGGAGGCGGATACAGCAGAGTGTTTACATGGCGAACAGGCTTGTACGGACTAGGTCGCTGCTGCAGGTAAACGCTCGGCGAGTTCGAGATGGGAGTATGCGCCATTGGGGTGTGGACAGCCGATGCTTGGCCGTACTGTTCGGCCAGAGGCGATGAGTTGAATGGGCCAAGACGTCCAGGGCTATGGTGTCTGCCAGGAGTACCAAAGTTGACTGGAGCATGGGTGGGATAGCCACCCTGCGTCATGGTAACACCCGTCGTCGTGGGAAGAGATGGCTGCTGGACCATAGCGGCAGGAGCTTGGGAATAGACTGTAGACATCGCGCGCATACCAGTCTGCAGTGGGGGGAGAGAGACGTGAACCGACGGAGCGGCTGCCACCTGTTGCGCCGCCTGGGGATATCCATTGACGTTGACGTTGGGATTAGTGAAGGGAGCCGATGTGGGGTGAGCCTGAGGCTGCTCGGTGATCACAGTAAGGTGAGGCACAGGCAATCTCGCCGCATCAACGACACCATTGGGTCTCTGGTTGACGACAGGAGCCATGACAGGGGCCGGACCTCGCTGAGGGGGGACAGGACGCTTTGCCGGGTGGTCCATGACGTCTCCCTCCGGGCTTCGCTTTCGCGACACGGGAAACTGGAGGCTGGGCTTGGTTGCCAGTGGGGATACCGTGTTGGAATGGTATGCAGGCCAGTTTGCCGAATGGCTTGAGCTAGGTGAGTAGTTGCTCGTCGTGACAACCGGCGTGACAGGGAAGTTGGTGTTGACCATCGTAGCTACGGGCTGCATCGTTGCCGTCGGCGAGGGGATGGGCGAGTGGTACATCTTGTTAGTAGGCGAAGGGATGTGAATGGGTGACGCTGGGATTCGCGCAGCTCGTTCGTAATACTCGTGGAAGCAGGACAGCTTGTCCAACCATTCCTCCCATTGGTCCTTGGTTGCTACCAAGTCGTATCGCATGTTGCTCAGAAACTCGACCTCCATGACATGGATTTCCCCCACCTTGAAGCACGACACTTCGGCCCAAGTCTTGTTGGTGTAGGTGTTATCGTCCAGGACTATACAAACGTCAGCATTCAATATTCAGAGCGACAATTGTCTTTGACCAACATTTGTTCCCGAGCATGAGGGCAACGGTGAGCAGTCGGTACTCGCTTCCGGCCCGCCCCTTGATCTGGGGAGTCGACATCTTGAGCCGATAGATGAACAACAAAGCCAGCAAGATGACATTCTGTGTCACTTGGGTCGTCGCAAGGACGTTGTAGACCCATTTTCGGAACTGGTCGTAGGGCTTGGCAAGAGGAGGCAGTCGGGAAATGAGAGCGTTGGGACCCTTCGCGCGAATCGTCTCGGCCTGCTTCAGCTCCTCAATCGACTCAAACCAGAACAAGCATGTCATCTAACACCAGTCAGTTGTCAGGTCACGAGAGGGAGCATGGGGAAAACTAACCTGAGCTGCGAAATCAGCTAGATTGCCGCCCGTGGGGCTGATGCATTTGGGAATTTGCAAGCTGTGATAGACCAACGACTCGGCCTCCTGTCCGTTTCCATCTTTACCCAGGGTGATGGTCGATCCAGAGGGAGGGGTTGAGAGCCGAGTGACTTGTCTCGAGCTCGAAATCGACTGGGTGACGGACGAGACGGAACCACTTCTGGCCTGGGAGATTTGAGGTACGGGATGAAGTTCGTGCTGCGGATGTGTCGCCTGTTGCTGTTGGTAGGAGTACTGGTTGTGCTGGGGCTGCTGTTGTTGTTGCTGGTGCACAGGATACCGGTAGTACTGGGAACCTCTCGCATCGTTCATGGCGGCCGTAGCCCGGGCAGCTTGAGGTACTGCGGCAGGGTAGTTGTGAATAGCATGGCTATCGTAGGAAGCCAGCGCGGGCTGGAAAACAGTGCTCATTTCGTCAGAGGGAGGTGTTCTAAGCCCGCTCCCTGGCAACGTGAAGTCCTTTGCAAGCGGAGGCAGCTTTGGCAGCTCGATGCTAGGTGGAGGAATTCCTGCTCTCCGACTACCAGAGCCGTGGACGGGGGAGAGAGGAAAGTTCGAGGTCGGAAATGGGATCTCAAGCGACATGGAGATTGAGCGTCTCGCCGAAGATGTGCAGGCGAGGAAGGGGGGCACAATCGCCGAGCTTGATCGAAGAGGAGGTGAGGTTGAGCTATTGAGAGCCTCGAGCTCACCCAGGTGGCTGCAGTTAATCCCGAATAGAGTGCAGGTATGCAAGAGCTGCTGAAATGCCTATTGTGCAGAACAACAATCGAATGTGTCCTGCCAGTGCCTCAATGCGTTTGGTATCTCGAATCGGAATGGTGGTTGCGTTTGTCACTGGCGGTGCCGCGTTTGTTCACAGGGCATCTAAGGAACCCAAGGCCATTGTCGACCAGCACAATACCAACGAACACGCAGCAGACCGGCTGAAGGCGACGGGATTCGGTTACGGTCGTTTCGTCAGGGCGAAAACTGTGGTTGTCGTGCTAATCGATATCGGCCCGCGCAGGGGATCACCGAGGCTGGAGTATCAATTGGCGTTGTTGAAGAGAGGTAATACGGTCACGGATGTGAATGGGAGGAGGAGAGAATTAAGGAAAGGAAACTAAAGGGGACGAGGGAGAGGAAAAGAAAAAGGGAAAGGGAAGAGTAGAAAGAAGTAACAGGATGAGCTCAGTCACTCCATGGCTGGTGGTTGCGTGTGTAGTTCACTTCGTAGTCTCGTCGTCCGCTGTAGCGTCAGGACTGTAGTTCTCGCAGACGTAGGCGGTAGGGGTGTCCCACCCGGCAGCCCCATCATCCCCGTACGCAGGTGCGCTAGGTACCCAGCAGCGAAAGCGCTTGTTGATGGTCGTTCTGGAGACTGAGATGGATGCCCTGGGCTGGATTGGACCTCCATGGGTTGGCTCCATGGAGCATGGGGCATGGAGCATGGAGCCATCCATGGGCAGCCGTTCCGTTGGCCGAGTGTCGCTTCCTCTCTCAGACTCAGACATTGCACACGCACACCCGCCCGGCCGTGGGCCAGGTTGCGCCGTGTGCCCAGCGGTACCAGCACGCCAGGTATTACGATACCTGCAGCTTGCTGGGCAAGCGCATACAGCGACCCGGTATCTCGAGCAGGTCAATCGGGGCCTTGCCAGGTCGCGAGCGTCTGCTCGACTTGCTAGACCAGGGCCGTGGTGGCGCTCTCCAGCTGACACCGCACCCAGCGACGACCCCCCGGTTTTACGTGCTTTGCCCTGTTGCTAGCTACGCCCTGCAACCTGCAACCTGGGCCTCACACGCCCCCCCACTTGCTGCTGAACCC
>JABFFE010001046.1:0-34418 GCA_013623625.1 Fusarium setosum | reverse complement strand
CTGTATTCAGTCTGTAATTGACGGACAAACAGACTTGACCTTGTGGGCTGTACTTCGACTCGTGAATCAACCCTCACAAAATGGGTTCAGCAAATACTTGGTATAACCCCCCCCCCCACCCAATAACATAGAGGAGGGTCTAGGCTATTTTTATGATTATTTTATTAGCCTACTCGGCTAATACTTTACTCTGTATTCTGGATCATGGGCGATGTTACAATTTGCTCCAGCCGAGACTTCCATTCTGGCCCTCCAGCAGAGAAGCTTCTTTGAACAGTTCGACTATGACGTCCCCCCATGAATAAAAAAATATGTCTGCCTGAAATTGTGGAGTTGCTTGACAACAACGGCAAACGGCTTCCGATTATCGAAGGTGCTACAGTACTGTACTGCTTGTACAACCCTCCAGTTTACAATCCAGCTCACAATTGGCTATCACCGCGATGATCAACTCCCAACGTCCCCTCACCCGCCAATAGCCCTTCCCCGGAGACTTTCCAAGATCTGGGGTAACAAAGCCAACGACTGCCGATCCCGTCGCACTAGCGCTGATTACATCCGGCCGACTTATCCGACCTCAACACCACTTCTGCTGTTATCCTCCCCCCTCCAACGCCGCGCACCCATCATCCCGCCCTGCTAGCACCAAACTCAGCGAGTAAGCTTGTCCTGACGGCTGTGATAATGACCTCATATCCGCCCAGCTTGAGGGGGAGATTCGCTCGGGAACACCGCGGTTATGAAGTCATATCACCCCAGGAAGGATGATGCAAAGTCACATTACCCACTCAACCTTGTTGACAAACAGCGTTTGGGATCTTCATCCATCAAAGCTCGGTTGGAATCGAAGACGTCGATCGCGGTGGAGAATGAGGACCGACGCAGCGCTGCGGAGTCTGGGGGAGAGGACAATGCTCGCTTATATCTGGGCCAAGTCTCCTCTAGGTTCTGATGATCCTGAGTAGACGATTCTTTCGCAAGAGAATTGATTCTTACCAACTGGGTCTTTGAATCTGCACAACGCCATGGAGAAAGAATCGAAAGAAGTCGCTCCCGGCCCCGAGCTGGGCAGCGTCGAAGGGGTCGAGAATGCTCCTCGACGCCGCTCATCCACCGTCAATCCCGAGAACCTCGCCGCCGCCTTTGAGAATCCTCTGTCTACCATGACCAAGGAGGAACTGATGGCTGACGTGGAAGAGTTCTGCCGCAAGTTCGACCTCATGGACTTCCACGAGGACTTTCGCAAGGGTGCTCTCGTCGCCCAGTCCCCAAGGCACGCCCAGCACATGCCCGAGCTGTCTCCGGAAGACAAGGAAGTCCTTGAGCGTGAGCATACGCACAGGTGGTCGCAGCCTTTTACGCTGTACTGGCTCTGCGTCATGTGCTCGTTGGCGGCGGCGGTTCAGGGGATGGATGAGACCGTCAACAACGGCGCCCAGGCGCTGTACCTGTCGGATCTTAATGTCGCGGGAGACGGGGTGACTCGCTTCTCGCCGAGCATGCAGGACAACCTCACTGGGTTGATTGTCGGTGCTCCGTATCTCTGCTGCGCCATCATCGGATGCTGGTTGACCGAGCCTCTTAACCGGGTTCTCGGTCGTCGAGGAACCATCTTCATCTCATGCTTTATCGCGGCTGTAGCCTCGGTTTGGGAAGGAGTCGCGAACTCTTGGGTGAACCTCTTCATTGCGAGATTCGTGCTTGGATTCGGCATTGGCCCAAAATCTTCAACTGTTCCTGTCTATGCTGCTGAGTGTGCACCTGCTCCGATCCGAGGTGCCCTGGTCATGCGTGAGTTTCCCTCTAGTCTTGGAACCAAGGTAGAATCTGGCTGACAGCTTAAGAATGGCAAATGTGGACCGCATTTGGTATCATGCTCGGTAATATTATGGGAGTGTAAGTTCCCCCTTGAATGTCATGACGACGACGCTAATATGGAACAGAGCCTTTGGCCCTTCAACCGGCATAGACCCCAACTTGGGTTGGCGTCTTATGCTTGGAAGCACTGTTGTTCTCCCTCTAGTCGTCTGCGCACAGGTCTACTATTGTCCTGAATCGCCCAGGTGAGAGCATTCGCTCCATTTTTAGATTATGCCGTACTAACACACACAGATGGTACATCCAGCACAACAGAATCCCCAAAGCCTTTCGGTCGTTCCAACGTCTGAGATATACCAATGTCCAGGCTGCGCGTGACACCTACTACACATATGTCGGTGTAGAGCTCGAGCGCGAAGCGAACAGGGGCAAGAACCTCTTCACGCAGTTTGTCGAGCTGTTCACGGTTCCGCGCAACAGGCGTGCCACTCTGGCAACCTGGATAGTCATGTTTGGTCAGCAGGTTAGTCAGTGTCCTTTAGAATTCAGTACAAACTTGCTAACGACGGCTAGTTCTGTGGCGTCAATATCATTGCTTACTATTCTACCACCATCTTTATCGAGTCGGGATACTCGACCAACTCGGCTCTGCTGGCCTCCATGGGAACGGGCATCCTCAACTGGGTATTCGCCCTTCCGGCTCTATTCACAATTGACAAATGGGGACGCCGAAACTTGCTCCTGTTCACGTTCCCCTGGCTGTCAGTCTTTTTGCTGTGGACCGGCTTGGCATTCTACGCCGACAGCAACAAAGCCAAAGTCGGGCTGGTCACCACGGGAATGTACCTCTTTGAGGTGTTCTATTCGCCTGGCGAAGGGCCTGTGCCTTTCACCTACTCGGCTGAAGCTTTCCCCGTCCACGTCCGTGACGTGGGAATGTCGTGGGCCACCGCGACGACGTGGTGCTTCAACTTTGTCATCTCCATGACCTGGCCCCGCCTGCGATCCAGCTTCACCCCCACCGGGGCTTTCGGCTGGTACGCAGCCTGGTGTGCGCTCCTGTGGTTCCTCATCCTGCTGTTTGTGCCGGAGACCAAGGCCTTGACGCTGGAGGAGCTCGACCAGGTGTTTAGCGTCAGCACGAGGAAGCACGCCAGCTACCAGGTCAAGAATGCGGTCTGGCACTTTAGGAGGTGGGTGCTGCGGCAGGACCTCGAGCCTCTGCCGTCGTTCTACACCCAGTCTGAGAAGCTGAATGAGGCTTGATCTTTAGGAGGTTTGGAGGAAGGAGTTGGGACAATTGGGGGTTTGATGGAATGACTCTGAGAACAAAGGCATACCTGTCTCTACTTGAGGATAGTCCGTTGCGACTGAAGCAAGACCTAAATGAATTATAAAAAACATATGGGAGTCGATCTCTTGGACGTATAAGTGATTGCTTATATTGTCTCTGTGGCCGAATATATCTAGGACGTGCAACCTGAGGAAACATGACAACTAATCAACGCCTGGGCATTGACGGGCATGTAATTTGTTTAACCCCTCCTCGCGTAGGCACCAGAGTCACTCGTAGCAGCGTCTCCGAAACGTCCACTGCTGGCAAAAAGTGAGCTTGTCAGTCGAGTATTCGCTCCAGCCTGCGCATTCAGCAGCCGGACAAATGTAAGAAAACCCCCAAAACTGGTCGCACTCGTTTGGTCCCTCGCCTACCGGCGCCCACTCACGTCCAGGCGCAAATGGCGGCCTTTCGGGGCGCTCGCATTCCGAGCACATCCACCCCCCCGGGCCACCATCGTAGTGAGGCGTCGTGCTATCGATCCTCTCCCGCATGCGCCGGGTCAGCCGGTCAGCCGGGTGGGTGAGGTAGGTGACCTCTTCGATGAACATCCACGAGTTCTCGCAGCAGCTCATGCAGCCCCACCATCTCTTGAATCTCCTTCTCTCCTCGTCCCACCCGTCGCCCTTGTTGTTCCTGTCCATCTCGCACGTCTGGGTCACCTGCTGCAGCCGCCACTCGACCAGGTTTCGACCCTTCCAGTGGTACCGGATGCCATTTGGGTAATTCTTCAGCCACATGGATCGAGGAGGACATGGCTGGCTGGGAGAAACCGCAGCAGTAGTGTCGACAGCCCATCCCACGGCGCGCAGGTGAGGGCACACGCTCCGGTAATGCCGGTTGTCGCCGGATGCGAGAGGGCTGAAGAGCGTTCGGAGGCGCCAGTTGATCCTGGAGGCCGATTCATACAGCCCGAGGCAGCAATCCTTTCCCTTGACATCGGCCCGTGCGAAGAAATTGTAAGTGCTCGCGCCCAAGGTCCTGAATCGATGGAGACGCAGCATATCCATGCAGCCGCCGACCGGGCCCGGTAGGTTATCCAGCCAAAACTGATGTCTAGACAGGAAGTTTACCGTATGGTAGTCGATGTACTCCCACTGATTAAGTTCAATGCCCCCGGGGGCAGTTGAAGGCGTTCCTCTCTGCTTCCGCCGAGGGGGCATCATCTTGGGAGAGTGGGCGACAGCATTCGCATGGTTGTTGCGAACTGGAGCAAAATAATCCAAGATTGTCTTTTGCTTCTTGCCTAGGCCGTCTGATGCACACATGTCCGAGAATCTCAGAGTCAGATCCGGCTTCTGTGGCATCTTTCGTCGGAGGTGTGCTCGAGGCCAGGTGATAAAGTTGACCACCGGTGGATGGTCAGAATAGAACGGGCTGCCGTCTAGGAAGTACTCGTAGAAATAAGGCATCTTGTCGGAACGAATGTTGTGCCTTCTAAAAGCCTCCGACAAGGCCTTGGGCGCTCGGCATTCCCAGAAGTTCTTTGCCTCCTTGTGTGACTGGCCCGGCTGCACAGACTCGGTCAAGAACTTGACAGTGACGGAACTTTGGTACTTGGTATAGAAATCATTGACTGGTGGATGAACGAGGCAATAGACGTCGTCCACCTTTGCGAGCATCATCAACAGCGCGCCCACAAAGTGACCCCGTCTCGGTGCGTGCAGGTGAATAGCAATCTCCTTGGCGCGTCTGAGCTTGACGAGCCGCTCCATAATGGGGTCGTCCATATCATGGACAGAGTAGATGTCCCGAAGACTCTGGCCATTTTCTTCCCAAGAGCACTCGAACCTGAGCCAAATCCCCTGGTCATAGGTCGAGTCCACCAGGATCCTCAACCTTCTGAGCTCAGAGATGTGATCGGGGATGCTGTAGTGGCGCGAGATCTCGTCTCTCGTCTGGCGGCAGCATCTGATGAGGGCATGACCAGAGCCACTGCCTGCGGCAAAGGCCCATACTAGGTCCCTTAGCTCGTAGGGGAGAGTGAGGAGGTTGTGTGGGTGCTCCATTAGTGGTATGTTCAAGTTGTAGCAAGTTGTAGAACTGGGAGGACTACCTCAAGGGTTTAGCAAGAATAGTGGTGTGCGGAGAAATCTAGAAGGAAATGAAGGGGATCTGCTGTGGTTTAATAAAAGGCCGGCAAGACTTTAGGTTCTTGAGACCTGGGTGCTTGCCGAGTGACTCTTCTCATGCAAGTCGCCGAGTTCATGTTCTTGGACACCTTTGTATAGACTTGCATGCTGCAGGACCTGAAAAACTTTAACGTGGAAATGATACTATTTCACTTTGTATGTAACCTTGAACCCATCAAAGACTCCGAGGTGCATTTTGCGTAGTCATGTGCGGACCCAAGATGCAGAGGACACGTTCAGTATCCAGCAGGTCTGTAGCATATTATTAGAGTGACAGACACCGAGTCAAAGATCATTTACAGGCAATACATACTTAGGATTGAGTTGTTGAGCTCGTTAACGACAGGCTCTGGATCGATGCTTACGGGAATCGCCGCCCACTTCCGCGGCCGACTCTTGAACTTGGCCACGATTAGACTACGATTAGGCTACAATTAGATTATAAATAGTTAGAGATTAGACTATGGCTAGATTATAATTAGATGATGATTATTAACGCCAACTATAAAAGTCCTAAAAGACCAAGCTCACCCTACATTAATCCAAGTTTAGGACTGCGATGGCATAAGGGCCAGGCGTGACTTACACGCGGTCAGCTCTTCTACGTCAGGTAAAATGCCATCCGTGATTGGCTCGATGCTTTGGTTGATCTCAGAGTCAGGGTTACAGTTGACAGGTTGGAAGAACCTGGCGATGATGGAAACGAGCGATGGTGCTGGTTCACGTCTGAGGTAATGAGGAGTAGAGTGTGGCATCACGAGCCGATCGGAGTCTGCCGCATGATCAGATTATGTCTATTGTGGCCTAATGAAAGTAACAGAGGTGTTGAATCTGGGCTGGGTTTTGGGTTGAGCTAGGGTTAAAAGAGGTATTAATGGTTGGGTACTCGCTAGTTTGACGCCGACCTGGGACTTGGCCGTTTCGCAGCATGCCCAAGAACACAAACAAGACCTTGCATTCATGTTTTAGCTTCTTAAACATTGTACCTGTCAAGTCTGTCACACTGTTTCGAGATGTGCGCTCATCATTGTTTCCCGCTGTCAAGTTGGGAGTTCTCTAGGGTAGTAGTAATGAGACAACCTCAAACGCGTTGCGTTACAACTCCCCCTGTGCTTGACAAGTACATGGACCCTGGCGATAAGCTTAACAGGCCTGGATAACCATCCGTTTAAGGTGATTCAAGCTTATCCGTTTACCTTTGCAAAGGCACCACTTACTTGGCCTAAAATTTACGCTTACTCTGACATGGAAGCACGCAGCGCCCATCTTCTCATCACAATTGCTGCTCATTGTCGTTATTCTTGGTATTATTCGGTTCTTGTAGACATGGACAGCATTAAAATTCCATCACTTACGAGGTATCTTGGATTAGAACGACATCAAAGACAGCGGTTTCACGGCCGCGGAGCATTTAGTAGAAACAGAACAAGTGGTATGATGTTTATCCAGCGCTTGACGTACAAGAAACAGTGAAACTCTTTGAAACCCCTCGCTTTGCGTCTTTTTCTACTCTCGCGTGCTTGGTAATATTTGAGAAATGCTCGAAAGTAAGGTGACTCTGTTTCGAGACCTCACCGCTCGCCATGGCAAGGCCTGCTTCTATATTTTTTCCATTGCTCAAGAAACCCGTCCGTCCGCTCGATCGTCAAATTCCCCCAGTCGGATCAGATGATTTCGGCGCCGTTTCAGGTGGAAGCCGAGATTCTATCGCCAAGACAGCAAACTGCAGGCCTGTGGTCATCAGGAGCAATTGCTTGACAGGATAGAAGGTCTGAAGAACAGCGCGCTGTAGTGATGGAAATGACAGGGGTCATTCTTTGACGACCGGCGGGGCGGCGCTAGAGATTTTCCAATAGCCATCCTCCGTTATTGAAGGGATCCCCCGGGGGCAGTTTCACCGTCTGCCAATTGTCCAATAATTGGTCCTCTCGTCTATGGCACCGTGAGGCTCAAACCGAGGCGCCGGGGATAAACCACTTTTGGGTAGGGCAGGCCAAGCGTCTGGAAGCGGCCGCCCCCCCCCATTGAATAGGCGACCCAAGTTTCAATTTCCGTCAGTTGTTTATTTTTTTCCGTCTATCATGTTTATCTTAACTATGGGGTACAGTTGCACGGCCCCTCAGGGAGGCAAGGTTGGGAGGCACCTGGTTGATGCAAGGGGCACACACAATGTTCAACCCTGACACAGCCCATGGGCTTCTCGGTATTGCCCAAGAGTCCGGCGAGATAGGCGCAGAGCTCGTCCTAATTTGATCTAGATTGCGTGAAAACTGCCGTCCTCGCTCTGCGGGCTTTCTTTCACCTTGCGGCCCGTCCTGGAGCTAGCTGGTAGATCCCCAACGCACCGTGTTTGAGATGGGCCTTGGCATCATGTCAACGTCTTTGACGAGATGAAGAGCTCATCCTTGTTTGCAGCTTTCGTTTTCGTCTAGTTGGGACATGGGATGTGTGGGCCCTGTCGTAGTTTGTCCGTCCTCTTCAGAGAGGTCGAGTCTGATATATAAGTCGACCTGACCATCACTCCTCCATCTCTTTCTCTCTCTCCATCCACACTCGTCGTTGCAAACTAGTTTTGTTGTTGTCCCTTCTTTCTCTTTTTCACTTTCTTTCTATTGGCTGTGCCAAACCTTCATTCTTTGAACAAAAAACTCTAGAAGTCGAAATTCTTTTTGCCTTGCGAATAACGCTTCATCCAATCCTTTACAAACCAATCCAACAAGCAAAACCATCCATCAACATGCGTTTCTCCGTTGCTTCCGCTCTGGCCATGGCCAGCACCGTCTCCGGCCACGCCCTCATGTACGGCGTCTGGGTCAACGGCGAGGACCAGGGTGACGGCCAGAACGTCTACATCCGAAGCCCCCCCAACAACAGCCCCGTCAAGGACCTCTCCAGCCCCGACCTCGTCTGCAACGTCAACGGCGCCAAGGCTGCCCCCAAGTTCGTCCAGGCTGCCGCCGGTGACAAGCTCACTTTCGAGTGGTACCACAACACCCGCAAGGACGACATCATCGACAAGTCTCACCAGGGTCCCATCATCACCTACATCGCTCCCTACACCGCCCAGGACGGCACCGGCGCCATCTGGTCCAAGATCCAGGAGGACGGCTACGACGGCTCCGAGTGGGCTGTCGCCAAGCTCATCGCCAACGAGGGCAAGGTCGACTTCTCGCTCCCCTCCGACCTCAAGGCCGGCAAGTACCTGATCCGCCAGGAGATCATTGCCCACCACGAGTCGGACGCCACCTACGACGAGAACCCTGCCCGTGGTGCCCAGTTCTACCCTTCTTGCGTCCAGGTCGAGGTTACTGGTTCTGGCAGCGCCGTCCCTGACGAGAACTTTGACTTCAACACTGGTTACAAGTACTCTGACCCCGGCATCCACTTCAACCTCTACGGTAGCTTCACCAGCTACGAGATTCCCGGACCTGCTGTCTGGTCTGGCTCTGGTTCCGGCTCTGGTTCCGGCAGCGGCTCTGGCTCTGGCTCTGGCTCCGAGACTGGTGCCGAGACTGGCTCTGCTCCCGCTGCCACCTCTGCCGCCGCCGTCTCTGAGGCTCCCGCCGCCGATGCCACCTCCGCTGCCCCTACCCAGGCTGCTACCCAGCCCGCCGGTGGCAACGACAGTGGCAACGGAAACTCTGCGAACACCCAGCCCAGCGCCCCCGTCCCTACCTTCTCCACCATTGTCCGCTCTGAGGCCGCTGGCGCTCCCACCCAGACCCAGGCCCAGCCCGCTCCCGTCAACACCGGCTCCCCCAAGACCGGCTGCTCTTCTCGCCGCCGCCGCCGCCGCTCCATCAAGAAGGTCGCCAAGAAGAACGCTCTGTAAGCTTTGAAAAAAGCCTGCTCAACGTGTCTGTGACCTGTGGCCCTCTTGGATGGCCGCAACCTAATTCGTCTCCTCCCTAGTGGAGGGCGATGAAACTGCATCTGTATAGATGGTTTTCTGTTTGTGTATATAGATTTTGCCTCCTGTCCTTTCAGGGGGACATGTCTTCTGTATAAAATTATTATTTGACCTTTTGGCTCCTTTCATTTTGTGATATACTCGCTCTGCTGCCTACACGTCTCGAATACCTGATTCTAAGTAGTCTATAATTGACAACTCTGCAAATGTTCAAGTCGTGATGAGAATCTATGCATTATAGTTCCACACTGCTTAAGCTACTGAGTTAGTGCAAGGTGATCAACCAAGCCATGGTCCCTTTCGTCCCCCCCAGGCAGCTTGCTTATGACATGGACCGCCTTTTCTAGTTGAAGCTCGACCTGTTTCCTCCCATCTTCCGTTATCTTCCAAGATACTATGGCAGTGTTGTCCGACCCCAGGGCTACCTTTGCCTCGAGCCCCTGACTCAACCCCAACCTCGGCGAAAACAATAACTTGCTAGAGCCAGGCGCTACAACATGAAGACCAGCAAGTTCCGTGCAGTACTCGTAGATCGGAACGCTGCCCCAGGCATGACAATCCGAGCGTTGTCGAACATCGTCCTCCTCCCAGGTTGAGAGGTTGTTCGCCAGCATCTTGCGCCAAGGGTCCCACACTCGCGTCCACGCCGACTCGTACACATCGTCTCCGGCGAGGGCGAAGGCTCTGAGAGCGTAGAACATCATTACGTAGGAGCACTTTGAGAAGCGGGGACTGGCAAAGGACTCTGTCAAAAGGCGCGGGCTCTCATCAGCGGTTGCGGCTCCGGAGAGAACGGCAAATACTTGGCAATGCTGGGAATAGGCTGAGGGCTCGGCGATGTCAGCGGTAGAGTCTGTGAAGAAGCTTCCGTCAAAGCAGTGAGAGCGGACTGCTTTTACTAGCGATGCCGCACGGGATTCGTATTCGTCCGCGTAGCCAGGCCGACCTACATCTCGGACAAGACGTGCAGCCTGCTTCAGGACGTAGGCGTATAGCATGCTAAAGTATGTATGGCGGTTTGACTCGCGACCAGACGTGGGCACCCCTTTATCTGGATGCGTCTCTGTTGCGCCCCAGGTGGTGACCCAGTCGACGTACTGCCACACATCCTCAGGCAGGCCACTAACAAGGCCTAGAGAGTCAACGTGGGACCCGAAAAACTCAAATACACCGTCGATGCGGGGAAGGAATGAGCGGGTATACGTAGTGTCGCCGAAGTAGAGGTGGTGGTCGCAGACTTGAAGAACCCAGTACAGGGAGAATCCGGCGATGATCTGCGGGACATGCGACGGGAAGCGGGATTGGGTGAGGCCCTCGGGGGTGACTGAGGCGGCAAAGTTGGTGATGGCTTGTCTCATGAGTCGGTCATCGCCAGAGAGGAGATAATGAAACAGGCCGACGGAGCGAGAGTCGCCAGAGTATCTAGAGGCATTAGTTAAAGTATTGATGGCGCGGACAGCAGCCTATACTCACTGGAGTTGCTCATAAAAAGGACAGTCCGAGTACCCATCAAACATGCAGTTCCTCATGGTCCTGATCGAGACGTCCCATATCTGATGACTGTGTTTGTCTTCAGGCTCGGCCCAACTTGCTTTCACTGCAAGTGGGTAGTTGACCTGGGTGGCTTCAAATGATGATAACTCAATAGGTTCAGGACCAATGGTGATCTCCCACCGCATGACGCGAAATGTCCTGAACCAGAAGGGTTCATAGCTGATGCTCTGCGACGCCGGGAGATCCAAGGTGACCTCGTCATACGGGCCTATGATGTGACCATTGGCGGCGTCTAAGCGATCAAATTTCGATCGGAAGAAGGGATAGGAGCGAGGCTTATGCTCGTAGCCCTCTGAGTAGGTCACCTTGAGCTTGATCTGACTTTGCTGAGCAGCTTTGTATGTCCACCGGAGGAAGGCTGTTGAGTGGACGTCTGCTTGGACCTCGAGGGTGTGCGAAGACTTGGCTGCAAGAGTCAAAGACCGTTGCCCAGAAAGGCAATTCGTCCATTCCTCAGATGTGGCACCGCTCTGACAGCTCCGGATATTGCTGACATTTATCGTGGTCTGCTCTGGCATGGGAATGACACGAGAGCGAAGACGCCAGGGCGGAAGCTCCCCATTGAGAGTCTTGATGTTGTAGGGCACTGGTGTGACGGTTCCATCTGAAGACACCGGGGTGACGTGCTCGTTGATCTGAGGAACAAAGGTTAGACTGTCATCTGGAAGAGAGTTGAAGACTCACGTGAAGAAAGACATCATCGGGCCTTCCCATAGGAAACAAAGTAGAGCTGTCCACCTCAGCCTTCCAGCCATCGGAAGAGTCAAGCTTGATCGTCTCTGCGCCCAACTCTACGGCACCAACAACGGTCAAGCCAGGAAACAAAGTCCTCTCGAACGGCATTCCACCCCGCGAGGCCGCAAAGTACCGCATCACCACGAAGGAGATGTCGTTATCCCCAGCCCTCAGATGAGGAGCAATGTCGAGAGAGTCATAGTACCAAATCAAAGGGCCGCTTCTTGCGGGCCCAACAGCGACTCGGACTCCATTGATGATGAGTTTGTATCGTGTGTCGGCCGAGAAGTGTACAAGCGCTCGAGTTGGTTGCGAGGGAAGAGTGAGCTTGCGGGTGAACTTTACAAGTCGTCCAGCTGTGTTTTGGGCAGAAGAGTCAACCCAGTTGGGAATCCATATCCAATTAGCTTGTAGCTGGTTGATCGTCTGGGACTCGAGTTAATTTTATTTCACAAAGGACAACGAGAGGGGAAGTTTGTAGATACATTTTGCTCCTGTGACGACACCATTGTACCAGCCCCAAGCATCACTGCTGCTCTACTGGCGTTGAGAGAGATGACAAGGGCGCAGACTGGTAAGAAACCGGCGTTTGTTGTAATGTCGTCATGGCTTCAGCTGGGCTTGTCGAATTATGTACTAGCTGAAGCTCGTATTACTTCGGGCTATCTCAAAGCGAGCTTGAGTCAAAGTGTGGGGGCACTACTGGTAAACACCGCATGTGATAGACTCGTCGTTGGCAACGGATTTGTCAATTTATTATCCGGTTCGACGGAAATGCATGCGTGTCATGCGATAATCCGTCGTTTGTCACTACCCATGCCCGGCTGGTCGGCCAACGCTCAGAGGATGGCTATTCACATTTAACACAACTAGATGCACTAGGTGCTTGTACTTGGCCTGGGACTAACTGGCTAGTGACTATATCCATCGCCGAATCCTCATCCTAGAGACAGCTATTTAAAGAGTAACCAGCAGAGCCTCGGATGCCTGAAGAGTAAAGGTAGCCTTGCCAGCAGAAACAGTGGCCGTCTCAACTTGGCTCTGTCCCTGGATCTTGCAGGATCCGTTTGCAAATGTCTGGCCGGCCACGGTAGGGCTCTGACCGCTGTCAACTCTGGATGTCGAGGACGCGGCAGTCAGTCGCTTCGCCGAGACGCTGGACGACGACAGACCGGTCAGAGTAAAAGTTTGGGAAGGACGCGAGCCCGTGGTGTAATAGTCAG
Source organism: Fusarium setosum (assembly GCA_013623625.1). Taxonomy (NCBI): domain Eukaryota; kingdom Fungi; phylum Ascomycota; class Sordariomycetes; order Hypocreales; family Nectriaceae; genus Fusarium; species Fusarium setosum. Next base: position 21,710 of record JABFFE010001046.1, on the reverse strand, counting down.
AGTTATACAGGAGAACCTTGATGGGCTTGCCATTGCTGTAGATGGCATATGCTGCATATCCCGTGGTCTGGTCATCCAGGGGAGCAATGTGGTCGGCGCCGGCGAGAGCCATGGTAGCAAAGTATGCTCCAAAGTAGGGAGAGCCCATCGAGTATCTTCCCCACCAGCAGTACTGGCCTGTCAAGTTAATGTTAGCGCTGCTACAGGGGGTAGTTGTTATTGCTCACAGTTTCCGATGGTTCCATGGTGGAAGTAGAGAGTCTGCGGAACATCAGCCATATGCCCAATAAATGAATGAGTGTGTTTACTACCTCTGTTCCCATAATAAGAGCCTGCATGACATAGTCAAGAAGCCAAAGTCCGGCACCAAATGTAGGGCTGATACCACCGCCTCCCTGGGTTGCTGGCGAGAGTATTAGCTTGTCCGCACAGGGGATCAAGTCACCAGCTTACCAGAGTTTGTCTCTCCAAACACATGAGGCTTGCCCTTTCCTGCAGCAGCAGCAACTTCTTTAGCGAAAGGCTGGATCTGGGACGCAATGGCGCTGTGGCTCATCAACTTCGCCAGATCGGCTGTGCTCTGAGACTGGGGATAGTTGTGAGAGCAGTACTGCCTGACATAGCCATTTGCTGCACCCTCAACTGCAGTCAGCCCGGCGATGCTCATGGGGCTTGTCCCAAAGTAAACACCCGCGGAAATGAGATTGGAGGTGGAGAGATTGCCACAGACGGCGTCTTGCCAATTGACCTGGGAGTTGTAGTCGGCTGAAGCAGTCCAGGCAGACCCCTGTGCTATGGGGTCACTACTGCTGAAAACTGTCCTAGTTAATGACGGGTGGTCGAGGCCACGTGAAGAAGACTCACAGTTGGGTTCGTTGCCCAGCTCGATGGCCTGGAGATTGGCCATCTGCTTCTTCGCAAGGGCGGCGGCAGCAACCGTATTGGATAGATTGTTGAGACGGCGATCAAGACCCAGGGTTACCTTGCCGCCGTACGTGGCAGCCAGGGAAATGAAAGATGGTCCAAACGTGAGCGAGCTTGGGGCATCTTTGGGATCGGACACGGTGTAGGTCACGGCTTGGGTCGAGGAGGCATCATAGGTGGCTCGATCCCTGATTAGAATCTTAATACCAATGTGATATCCTGTGTGGGCTTGAAAGGACTTACTGCGTGGTTCCTCCAATCCTCATCGGTGGCCAGGTTCCAGACAGATCCTTCAAGTTCTCCAGGCATGTCGAGGTAGCAGCGACATCGTTCATGTAGCCTGGGAAGGCAAAGAACTCGAAACTGTAGACAGTTAGAGAATTTGCGTCGCCTTAAAGACGGCTGATCACAAGAACATACGAGAGGCCAACTGGAGCGGCGGCGAGCTGGGCGCTGGCGTTGGATGGTGGTGAGGATGGGACGTTGAAAGTCAGGCCTGAGACTAAGGCGACCTGGCCGACAAGCCAGACAGTAGACAGAATGAGGGCCATTTTGGGGGGATAAATCAAGTGCAAGAGGAAGTTAAGCAAGTGGTGATTGATGGCTTGGTGATGAGTACGCTATGGTGTTTGACTCTCCTTTTATACTTGAATCTCTGCTCTCTTTCTCTAATTAGATGTTCACCTAGAAACCACCCCCATCACTGAAACAGTGAAGATGAACCGCATCTCTGTTCGACTAACTGGGTTCCCCGCGATCTGGTGACTCGATGAATTGAACTTGGTCCGTCGTAGTATCAGCTTTACCATCTCGGCCTTCTCCCCGTGTAGTTGAACCCCTTCATTTCAACCCCTACAAAGCAGCTCGCCTCTTGTTCGTCCGCTTCAAATAGACACGAGCCATGTCGGTGAGGGTCAAAGATGCTCGGTCCAAGGACCACCGAGTCTAAACCACCCTACGCGCTGCAACTTTGACCCGAAAACCCCAAAACTCGGTCGCATCTTTCACGAACTAAACGCCAATGAAGTAGCACATGTTCAGCCTTCATGGGGTGAAGATCCGGATATTCTTGCCGAGATGTTCCTTCTGATTGGATCGTGGGCCATGACCGCGGATGGGCTGTTCCCGCGCCTATTGAACTCTATCATTCCGCCGTGGGGTTCCGTTCCCCCATTTCCTTTAGCCCCTGCTTGGAACCACGGGGCCCCGCGATCTGCACTCGAATAGGAAAGGTAGGGAAAATCGTCCAAGAGTCTCGACTAGCTAGTCTTGTATAAAGGATGGGAAGCGGGCCAACCATCTGGTGTACTTCCAGCGCATCCAGAGCTTGGAATTATTCAAGAAATCCTGGCATAACATACCAAACTGCGCAAGATATAACATTTGCCAAGATGCAGCAGGGAAAGCCTGAAGCCGAGACGGTCGAGAACCGCGCAACTGAGGGCGGAGGGGAAGGCCTCGTTATGCGGTCCAAACTCGACGACTTGTCTGTCTGGCAGAGTGTTCGTCGGTTCAAACGAGTTGGTTTCATTGCTATGCTTGCTGCATTCTCGGCTTCTTTGGATGGTTATCGTGAGTGCTGTTTCGATCCTGCTTGCTTGGAGAAGTGTGCTAATTGCCGTGTCTAACGACAGAGATCAACCTCAACGGAGGGATAGTTTCCAACAAAGGATTCATCCGACAGTTCTCTACCTCTGGGACGACAATCATCGCGGGCAAATACATCTCGGCTTGGGGTGGGATCCAATCGGCTGGCCAGACCATCGGCCAAGTTGTACGTCGAGCTTCACCACTGATATGATTCTGACACTTTCTAACACTTTTTGCAGCTTCTTCAATACGTAACCGAGCGTCTTGGTCGAAAGGCTGCCATGATGATCATCTGGGTCATCCTCGCTGGGGTAAGCTGGACTCTTTTCGCGCAAGCCTCCAAGACGCCTTCAAGGACTCGGCTAACACCGCTGTCCCAACCCAATAGAGCGTCTTTGCTGAATCGTTTGCTACTCACTGGGACCACTGGCTCGTCGCAAAGCTCTTCTCTGGCATGGGAGTCGGCATGTTGCAGTCCACCTTGCCGCTCTATCTGTCCGAGATTTCGCCTACGCAGCTGAGAGGTTTCTTCATCAATGCCTACACTTTGTAAGTGTCAGGTGCTCGCCTGAATCCCATATAACGTGCTGAATTAATATTGACTCCGGTGCAGCTGGTTTGTCCTGGGTCAGCTCTTTGCCTCGGTCGCCCTCAACAGGCTCAATGCTACCCAACCATATGACTTTAGAACACCTATCTATACCCAGGTAAGCCGCCGTTTAACCATTTATTCATGGTTGTGAATAGCTTTTTTGACACAGCTTCTAGTGGGGTATGATTGGCATCATCCTGATTATCTTCCTCCTCATCCCCGAATCCCCTTGGTGGCTTGCGAGCAAGGGCAAGGTTGAGAAGGCATCCAAAGTGCTGCATATATGCTTTTCCGACGTTGAGGGCTACAACATTGAGCAGCAAGTTGTGAGTCTTCACCACCAATTTGATACTGATGCCCATACTGATTGATGCTAGGAAATCATGACTTCTACCGTGGCTGTCGAGCGTCAGCAGGCAGAGCAGAACTCCGAGATTGGACCCTGGGCCATCTTCCGAGGTCGCAATCTGATTCGGTTTATAATCTCTGGCTGGCCCAAGATCACTCAGCAATTTGTCGGGCTGGCTGTCTTTAATACCTACGCAACCTACTTCTGTAAGTGACACCCGTCCACCCAACAAAGTTAGTCCGTGGGTACTCTGACACTTCCTTTCAGTCCAATACGCAGGAAACAAGGATCCCTTCCTTGTTACGCTCATTCTTTCCTCCGTTCAATTGATCTCGATGATTGCCACCGCAACACTAACCGATCAGCTCGGCCGACGTCCTCTTACCGTCTACCCGTACGCCGTGACGGTTGTGTCTGTCCTGTGCCTGGGCATCATTGGCTGTTTTGACTACACGGCAAAGGCTACAAGTTCGCTTCTGGTAAGTTCGCTACGTTCCCGACGAAGCCAGTCGAGTTAATGAGGATCCTTGTAGATCTTCTTTGCCTGTTTGGCCACGTTCTCGACCACCGGTGCTTCAGCTATTGGGTACGCCTACGCCGCCGAGATTCCCCAACAGCGTCTCCGAGCTCAGACAGCGGGTTGGTCGCTCGCTGTGTCCAATCTCATCGCCATCATGTTCAGCTTCTGCACACCTCTCATGATCAACGGGTCTTCCAAGTGGGGAGTCAAGACTGGGTTCTTGTAAGTGCCTGTCCGCTGTTTTTATCGCCTTCTTCGTGCACATGTTTAGTGATACTAATGCTGGCTCTAGCTTTGCGGGCACGGGCACGGTAGCTGTCATCATTGCCTGGTTCATTCTCCCAGAAGTGGCGCGCAGGACACCCGCAGAGATTGACGAAATGTACGTGAATCTTCATGACATGGCGACTGATTTAATTCATAAAACTAATCATGATTTCCTGACAGGTTTGAGAAAAAGGTCAACCTTCGCAAGTTTGACAAGTACGTCACCGAAGTCCAGGTCCACGCAACCGAGCTCCGGGATGTGAAGGTGGTTGACGAGCCATGATTCCCCACCTATGTAACAACAGGAACAATTGGTTCTCCTAATCTGGAACCTTTGGCCAATGAGAAGTAGCTGCACAATCTGGGCCTTGCGTGTGGTGCCCCTGGATCCAAGCCCTCGTGGCTTCTGTTGTGACATTGGCTTCTGGAATGGGAAAGCACAAGTTAGATAATATTTAACTATCAATTTCTAATCCTTTGGTACCGTGGACCATGAATGCAGGTGTGCCCTATGAGTTCGATGGTAGGCCAGCAAGGACGTTGAAGTACTTAGTACATGCACATAGGACGAACTCAAGCAAAAGGCAGTGAATGACGATGTGCCTTGTCCCGAGCATACAATGTGCTACGCCGTCGTTGATTTATATAATCATCATTGGGATGCTAATATATATATATTAATACATCTTTTGAATCGAGCATATGTAATCTCTCTACTTCCGTCCCTGTCTCCGGCTCCGGTCCGGAAAAGTGGACCACACCCGGAGCTTCTCCGTTCCAGTCGGCATTTTCCCGCCGAAGCGCTCCGGAGAACAAAGACGAGCTTTGTCCTTGTTACGGATTACCCCTACAAAGCACTCCGGGCGCGATTACTTACGATGATAGATCCGTAGGACGTGATGATTGGTTGATAGTCCGTCAATCTTCTGGCATCTCACCCACCACTCGGCCGACAATCGCCAATAGCGTTACTTGGCTTAGATCCCTCGTTGATTTCCTCTCTATAGCTTCTGATTCGACAACCCAAAGTGATGTAAGCCGCAGTACCACATAGCTGTTGCGAGAAAACCCAAACTTATGGGTCTCATTAGGCACCCAGCTCCCCCCCGTAGTCACCATACAAAGCCATCAGGCGCCAAAAAGCCCTCAAGTGATGTATCTCATAGAGTTGCCGCACATAAATGACCAAATGCTTTTTCTGCTGCATCGCATAGGACCTATCATATAAGCACTCCCCCCCCTGATGAAACCCGGTCCCTGAACGAGTCCACCCTCCCACAAGTCGTGAAACACGTCTTCACTGCATATCCCACCCACATCAACCCCAGGACATGTGAATCTCGAAGGATGCAGAGAGCGTCAGACCCCGTGTTGATTGGCCGTTTCTCCGCAAGTCGGGGCGCAGTGGTTGCCCTCAGCAGGATTTTTTTCACAGCGAAAGTGAGGCTGACGAGACATGAATGGAGCTAGCAGTGCCCCCCCTCAGAGAGAAAAAGCCCGAATCACAACGTCTGGATGCCTTCGATCTTGGCGTCACATCGCTGCTTCTACTGTAGCACTGCCAATCGAAAGCCCCGATCGTGTGGTTCGGTAACATCCGTGATGTGCAGTTTAGGTCGTGTGCCGTTCACTTACATGGCCGGGGTATCGTGGAGAGTTGCAGATCCCGTTTCGGCCCAAATCGTTGGGCTCTCAAGGTATGACAGTCCATTCGAAAGCCTTGATATCGTCCTCCGGCCAGTCAATTCGGTTGGGTAGAGGCAGGCCCAGTGATACGTCAACCAACCGTTCATCTCATGTCTTCCTCCCCCCGCGTTACACGTCGCCCCGGACCGTATGCTGTCACTCCCCAAACATGATGGATCATAGCCTAGGGCCGTTAGCGGTCGTGGAATATTCTTACCACGTGGTCGGTGCTCCATCCATGCCCAAAGGATGTGGGTGAGCCTGGGCGATCCGGGGGGGTCTTGTCTGCAAAGCATACATTGGGGCCCGCCCGACTGCGCCTATTTTTGACGTCACATTTTTTTCGAGATTCAGAAAAGATAAACGCCTTTGTTTGTTTGATTTATATTCATCAGATATTGCTTGGCGTGATTTTTTGGCCTTGTGGTATTTTCTGTCCTGGGCTGAACTTGCGACTTAGTTGGTTGGGATTCGATTTCATCGCACTAATATTGTCAACACACCACGCAAACACCAAATCCACTTTCTAGTCAAACAGCTTCGTGATATCATATACCACGCGAGATACTTTGTTTGATGCCCTCCGGCGGGTGACAGAGGCTGGCAGCGATTCCTCCCGGGGCGTAGACCCAACACATGGTCCATGGCGCGGCAACGGGAGGCCACATAGACACAACTGCCCAATGTAACTTTGCACATTGTAATACATAGTCAGCCTTGCATGTACCTCGGCCTTGGTTTATGATTGTATTCCGGCGTGCCGACGTTCCGATCCTCTCGCGTGGGACGGCAAAAGGTGACATGAACCGGCAAGTGTCATCCAGGGGCCCTGGGGCCAACTGCTGCCAAGAAGCTTGACAGTCTTTGCTAGGGGACAAGGGAGAGTCCCCAGCAAGCTAGCGCGGTTGCCTTGCTGCATATTCTCCGAATTGCTGCCCAGTGTATGCTTGGGCCTCGCCCTTTCTTCGTCGTAGAACCATGCCAAAAGTTTCGGTAAACAATTCTCGGCCATCAATCTCTCCCGCCTCGTCTTTGCAACGGTGATTTAGGCATGTGATGGAAGAGATCGTTGCTGGTTGGTTGACGTGCAAGTGTTGATGTTTCAGAATGAGCTCTTCGTGATACGAACGGGGCAGAAGAGAGTCTGGGTCGGTGGCGGATGGATGGGCGGCTCCCAGAGGAACCACGAATTGGTCCTTGATTCGTTCAATGCCCTTTCAAACTAGAAAAACTCGTCGGTTTTGTTGAGAGCCAGTCGTGTAAACGAAGCGAGAAATCGAAGGCGAGCGAGAGGTGGTATTGTGGTGTAAGATGCGAGAGAACAGACCTCTTGTGCCATGTGCACATTTCCCCTGCTGCGCCCGTCGACGCATTGCCACAGCGACATAGCCTCTAGGTCAATTAATCAAGGCATGGTCTCTGTCCAGCCTAGCCGAAGGCTGCTATGAGGTATCATGGAGAAGAGGTAGCACGGTAACCAAGGGGTCGGCAACAAGGGGAGCGTTATTGTCTTGTTGCGGTGCCACGTCGGTACCGCCTGCTCTGGCTTTCTGCCTTGCAGCAGCCTGTGGCTTCCAGTTTGAGTGCCGTAGCCAGTCGTGTGCTAGTAAGAGGAGATGGAAGCGTAGCGGATCAATAGCAAGCTCATAGCCTCCATGGCTGAGCTAAACTCATGGGGAGGCGTAATGCCGGCCCTGCACCGCGAGCAAGCCCAGCCACTGGGCCTCATGGTGGCGATGGGCTTCTGTCTCCGCGTTTCTCAGTCTGCACAGCATTACCAAGCCTCCTAGGCTCACAGCACAACATGCGCTCGGCAGAGCAATGAAGCTGGGATCCGGATCCTGGAGCGCTGAGCATCATCCGTGGATGGTGGCTGTTTAGCGTGCGATAGTCTCACACAGAAGCAAGGATGCCCGATCCCACGGCCTGTGAGAGTCAGACGGGTCAGGCCTCCATCTCGAGCCCAGAGGTAGGCGCGCAACAGTTGAGCCGCATCGCCAGATAGGAGTATAGAAGGATCAGTCAGAAGTTTGGTTGATGATGACGCCCCCGGATCAAATGGCCGACACTTTGTGCATGCGCAATAAGTGACCGCACTATGACATCTTCAACGTCCTGCAGCCGCGAGACCTCTTCCTGGTACTGTGTCTCAAGTACCTCGACGCAAGAGAATGAGCACGCAGGTCCTCTTCAGGACACCGAAAGCCCTGGCTCAGACATGCAGTCGACCGGTGACAGCAACCCTGACTCCATCGCGGCATTCGGAGGCGACAGCAGCACCTACGATCAGCAGGTATCCCAAGTTTGGGGGTGGTTGTTCAATCGCCAGCGCCCGTGGGAGGGTTTCAACCCCCCTAGCAGTCTTGACCCATGCCAGCACACCGCGAAAGACAAGAAGGATGGAAACGCGGAGGGGGCTTTGGACACCCTGGCCCCAGGCTCCTTGCAAAAAGCAAGCAGCGCTTCTTGAAAACGGCAAGCTGTTTTGTGTAACAAAGGGGGGCCATACCATCCAATAGGATGCAAGAGTGAGTGTTCAGAGCTGATCGCTGCTTGTTGCATACGCTGACAAGCATGGATAGCCTCTTCTGAAGTTTTCAGGCCCAATTGAAGTCTCACAGCGAGACTATGTTTGTGCCTCACAGGAACAGACAACAAGAGCCCAGCGAGTTCTGGTTTGACTTGGTTCAATCTCGCCACCGGCGGGCTTTGACGAGCGCTTGCTCTCACCAACTGTGCGCTTTTGGACAATCCTTTAAAAATCTTCTCCGCGAGGCTATGATTGGCAACGGTGCAACCTGTGCAAAAGCACATCACGCCATGCCCTTTGCAGGAGGCACAACATGGCGGCAATCCCACGTCATGCGCGGCACCGATTTCAAGACGCAAAGGATCGCTAGGATAAAGGATTGGCGGAAGAGTGCTGTTTTGTCGGTGTTGGTGGTAGCGATATCGCTTGGCAAACAATAATCCCTCAAGATTGTGTGACTGGGCTTGCAGTAGATTCGGTCCCGGACGGTAAACATTCCTTCAGCACGCCCGAAGAGCAGGGGTTTATGGGGAGGTTGGTAGCTAGCCCTTTGCTTGTGCCGGGGTTCTTTTCTTTTGATGAACCAACCAACTAGGCTCGATAAAGAGATGCAAGACACGGCGACGAGACGTGGCGGGGACTGGAAGAACCCTTCGCGGATAGCGCGGTTGCTGAAGAATTATGTGTCCTCGTTTCTGAGACTTTCGTAGAGACAATGAAGAATGGCAATTGACAACTCGGGTACAATGGACCATGGCCAGTCCGCGAATGGGGCACTCGGCTTCCGACTCTTCAACTTCAGCCGCATTTAAGGACCCAGATCCCAGTTGGTCGTGGGTAGCATCGCTTGACGCCAAATGTTCAGCTCGCACCAAACATGTCACGCGTCCCTTCCTCGGTCCCGGCTGCATGAACCCACCACTGCCAGCAGCAGCCGCCGTGAAGTTGCGAGTTGCGAAGCTGTCTTTTCCTATGGGCGCGGTGCACGACTAGCCGCGGACCCTCGATGCGATATTCGGTGAGAACAGGGGTTTTTCCGTCGCTCTCGCTAGTGTCATGGCCTTGAATAGCCCGGCTGAGGAGATGGCACCGTGTGCGCTCTCTCCATGTGTGAATCTCTCTTCCCGCACGCGTGTGGTGAAAAGCAGGCTGGGAGATGGATCGAAAAACCCATGTCTCACACAATGCGCCACGGCGAATGTGATGGACAGGGCTCGTAAACATGGCAGCTTGGTCGATCTGTTGGCCTTGGTAGAAAAGATATTGCCCTGGGCTCCTCTGGGTGTCCTTCGACGTATCGCACTCGTTGTCGTCTTCTTTCCATCATCTTTTCGCCAACGCCATTCGAGTCCAGCGAAGAATATCGAGACAAATCATTGATCGAGCGAAATCCCGTGACGCTGGCTGTCAGCCTGAGATCGACCGTGGCCTCAAAAAGACGTCAGTCAATGGCTCCTCAGAACCGCCTCTCGATATCCTCAACCCATGTGTCGTTGCCGTATCTCCAACACGCCGTCGTCAACCCCTTTTCGACTTCACGCCCGATGAATAAAACTTGCTATTGTCGGCGCTGCCTCCTTACCCCACCGACAGTGCTCCCCGTCGTGCCGTGATAGGCGCGTTGTCCTCCAAGAAGCACCGTGATTGTCCGCCAGCAAAGCGAACCACAAGGCAACCTTGGGTTGGCCCCGTAACGACATCACTGGAATATGTCATTATACCCCCTAACAAGGATAGGGCAGGCCGCTCTGGGATGGAGTTGATCGTCCATAACTCAGCCCCTGGCTGCAAAGCTCGGGCTCATCCGTCAAAGCAAAACATGAGGCAAGCATAGAGGCTTGTTTGATGCCTGTCCGGTGGTCCTCCTGACTCACAGCGAAGGACTGAACCAGTGCACGACGAAAGGACGATGCATCTTTCAAAGCCCCTGACCCCGCGCCTCCTTCGGTGCCCCAACAAGCCAGCACCACTCGCTTGGTTGGTCCAGATGCTCGCACAAAGGGTTGATGAGCAAGGCGAGATGGACTTGTTGTCCTATCCCTTACTTTTGATAGAACCCTAGTCCATGCTTGACAGCCTTCTGGCCTGTGGAAGTGCAAACTCTGCCACAAAAGAAGCCACGGCTTAGACTCCACTGCCTTGATAAAGGTGTTACAGAGTATGCCATGACCTTGGCCTCCTGCTTGGGAAAAGATACAGGCGTCTTGTATGTCGGCGGAGCAGGTCCTTCGATGACACGAAACCCAACGACCTGAGGATAAATACCAAGCCACCCGCCTCCCGGGATTCGATAACTGCCTCCGCAATAGCTCGCTACCGGCAACCTTCATCGATAATATCCTTTAGCCTACTCAAACCTGAACGTCAGTCTTCTCTTCAGCCATGTCAAGTCATAGGGACACCTACTATTCCAACGGGCAAGGAGGCTACTATGCCAGCCGGACCACGGGGCAGAACCAAGGGCAATGCCAAGGACAACACCCACCCTCCATATACCAAGGCGCTTCCCAGCAGCACCAGTATGCCCCCGGCCAACAGTACCAGCCATATGACTCTACCTCCACGCAGGCGCCAGCAGCGAGCTACACCAGCTATGCTGCGAACCCGACGCATGGTCAGCAAGGATACTATCCCGTGGTCACAGCCGTCCAGGGCGCGACAAGCTACGCTTATGCTTCCTCCAACCCTCAAGCATATCAAGGGAGGTATGTTATAGGGCGGTGTATTCGCATGGTTGTCATCAGCTAACCAGCTTTCAGTCGTCCAGACGAACAAGAGTACGAAGACACCGACGGTTCCAACACTCGGGTGACATTCCTCGGTACTCAGTATGAGCCACAGGATACCGCCCAGCGGACCGGCGCTTATGTTGAGGAAGATCGCATCAACCGGATAGGTTCACGACACTCAGGGTCCGGCCGACACGCAAGAAGGGCTAGAAGAAGAAACGCCGAACGAGCCATCGCCGACTTTAACAACCAGTACCGCCAGTACAACCAAGACGTGAACGGGAACCCCCAGGAGCCCCAGCAGGGTTATGGGACCGACGCTCCCCAGTACGGTGACCCTACGCATCCGTATCCGAGCCACCCAAGCTACCCCAACCACGGTGGTAGCTCTTCGGGCTCCCGACGTTGAGTCTATGTCGGGTTGGGGATGTGTCCGCCGTCCCAGGTGTCTTGGTAGTTGTAATCTTGTTGACTATCGAAAAGGAGGTTGGTCACTTGACAGTTTTGGTACAATATTCATGGGCCCAGGTTGCTATTGTTTGCGTTGTAGATTTGTTGCTTGGTTCGCGTTGTTTTTCGTTCAGATTGTGGTTCCGCAGTTGTTTTATTAGCACTTGTTGGGGGACAAGGTGGTACAGCACTTGTCAATCTTTGTGGTTTTGGGCTGGGAACGACCATGTTTTACTTGTACCATAGATTGTTTCTGGGAAGAGTTTGTTATAGATCTGATAGACCTGCTTTCTTCGCGAAACCAATGGTCCCTCTGTGACATCTGGTGATGTGCCATGGTGGTGTTGATGGTGGAGAATACAACCCAACCACCAGCTGAATATGCTTGTTGGTCACAACGGAACACAATAGTGTGGGCGCCATCTCCAACCTGGAGCAGATCTGAGTCTAGCGGCGCACACTGTTGCAGTTGCAGCTGGAACTTGCCCACTCGAGTGCGAGTGACAGTCCGCGCTATTCCCAAAGACGGGATATTTGGCAGTTCCAGCCAAGTAGGGAAATATTGGAGACACAACATGCCGCCACATTCAAGTGCGTTGGTTCAGCAGCCGGCTATGCGACCGCTGCTGTAATTGAATGCATGCTACCCTTCAACATGATCAGATGAACAAGGGGCTTGTCCGCGCTATTTAACCTGCATATGCGATGGTGTTGGCCGCAGCCTGCTCTGTGTCGGTCGCTGTCGAGCCTCGTCGTTTGTTGGCAGAAAGGGTGCTTCTTCTAATCTTCCAAGGCTAGCTGAGAACGAGATCCTCTATCCTCTAGTGGGAAATTAGGATATGTGTGGCTAAGATCTCATTGTAGCTTGAACGATCCGGCAGTTGAGGATTCCAGATGTAGACTTGAGGCCGCATGGGGGTCTTCCACCGAGAGCCCAGTGGGAAACGGCCTTCAACGCCACAGAAATAGGGCCTAGAATCCAGTTGGCAAGGGAGCGCGAGAACGCCATTTCAGGATACCTGCATCCACTGATGGTCGGGCGGTTAGGTACATGTACCTATGTCGCACCTCTGCATCAAGGTGCGGTAGTGTATGTACCGAGAGGGGCGGGTGTTTCCAAGGGAGAGTCGAGGACAATTAAGAATGGCCATGGTCCCTTTGAAGTTGTTCTCGAGTTCTTGTTCCTGATTTTCCTGGCCTCTGGCAGTTCTTCTGTGCGTAGGTACTTCCAGCACGCAACTAGAAGAGCCTGCTGTCCTTCCTTAGGCGCCGGTCACCATCCACACTGAATTCGTTGCGTACCTGCTTCAGGTCTGTCAAGTCGTTTCCATCTTCGTTCACTCCATCTCGTTTCGTTTCGTTTCAAAAGTGGCTTCACGATGCCGATGTGCCCTGGGCGTATTGGTTCAAACCTCCTGTCGATTGGCCACGTCAGTAGGTTGAAATGCCCCTTTCAATGAAAAGCTGCTTGGTACTGCTGCCCCTGGCTTCTCCGAGGTGCCCGCCTTACTTCCAGGTCCAGCGAACCAGGCTAAGCAGGACATGCCCTCCGAGTGGTCGATGACACCGACCCTCTTCACACCGACCTAGCCTTCAACAATCATCCAGGCGACTCAGACACACACGCGTGAAAATCCGACACACGAGAATTCTTCTTTTGTTCTCCTTTTTCTTCCACGGTCGTCGTAGTTTGTCGTCGTTCGATCCTTCGAAGTAGCCGAGTCGCTCACAACCCAACATTCCCGAGGCTCTTCTCAGCGTTTCTCAAGGCTAAGGCAAGTAATCCCTGCCTTTATAAGACTCTGCGAGTGTCTGCCTAGTCACGGCACCCTTTGTCGTCGCCGTCTTTGCTTGGGCATCGATATCCAGCGTGGCGGTGTTCCAAAGCCTCATCGACGTCAAACAGCTTGCAAATTTCGATAATCGACCAACACTCTCGAGTAGCCCTTCCATCTTCGGTAGACAGTAAGTCGGTATCGTGCGTGAACGGGCTGCTTTTCAAGGGGCTGTCCTCGTTATCTCGGCTTTTCGATCAACGCGGACAACAAGTCGTCGCAGAGTCTCTATCCGCCACAATCAAAGGGCTCGACAAGGAGCGTCTCGGATTTCCAAAGTTGACAAGGCACCGTCGCAAACGTCGCATAGTGAACGCATTCTAGTTCAACATCGATATCCGGCCTGATATTACCCCCTCAGCCAACGTTGACTTCCTGGTGCACGTCGGAGATAGAAGCAGCGACTGATCTTGTTGACCAACCGCTTACCGAAAAGCCATCCCCCTACACCTCCTACCACCATGCAGAACCACAACGGCTTCCAGGGCGAGTACGTCGAGCATCGCTGCACATATTGTGCCTGGTCGCTGTGGTGGGATGGAACCTCGTTCTACTGCGTTGCACGCGGATGCCCCAACAGGTATGCCCCGATAAGCCCACAACAAGACGAAGCTCCCCAGACTCCATACACGGACGCTGGGACATATGCTCCCGCGGGATCCAACGGAGGCAACTTCACGCCGGTTGCCGGAGAGCAAGAGGAAGACGCCTCAGCCCAGGTAGGTCGCAAGTTTGCTGCAGCTGTCATGGGAGAAATGGCCAGAATGCTAATGGATGCACAGGCCTGGCTCCCGAGTGACGTTAACGACGCTGCCTATAGCGAATGGGGGGATGAGAACCAGCCTATCTCACCCTCTGATGCCGGAGGAACTGGTGGTAGCTGGCGAAGGTAGGTCAAAGTCTTGGCTCGCAAATCCGACGATGCTGATGATGAAGTAGCGAGCCGCAAAACGACTACTATGGTGCAGGAGAAAGTTCCTCCGACGATGGAACGCTCGTGGTTGGGCTCGGCGGTCTCGATCAAGGCCCCGTTGACCACGGAGTGGAATCATATCTCGAGCATCAAACTCCTCCAGGGGTTGGCAACAGATATGCCTATGCCGACGAAGTCAACGACGACATGGGATACTTTGATACGCATCGCCCTTTGGCCGGCATAGATCAGTGGTACCCAGACGAGATCGAGTTCGACGAGCCGGACGCAGATGATGGGTCGTCCCAAGGTCAGGCCCAACATTAGGGTTCTGGGATAGGAAAGAGAGGAAGAATGGTTGGAAGGATACCGAAGGTGTGTGAATTTTCTTCTTAGACTTGTGCAGGCCAGTGGGGCGCGAAGTCCATCGTCTCCCGGCAAGAACTGCTCGTGCTCCTGATCCAAACGGTCTTTTCGGCTTGCTTCGGCAGGAGTTCCCCCTCGTCCTTGCCGATACCAGAGTTTGAGGTCCGCTTCCGATTCTTGAGCGCTCTCTCTGGCCGGTACAGGACCTCGCTGGGGATTGTCGACGAGTATATCAGCAGTCAGAGGCCTTGATGGTCTGGCATTGGGTACCTCTAGAGATTATCCCGACGCTTTCTCAACCTTTGAACGTCCATGCTGACGCTCGTATATACAGGTGTTGGACTATTTCCGTATAGTATACGTCGAGCAAAGAATAGGTTGTTCCCACTGCTGGTCAGTAACGAGTTGGATGACGAAAAGGTTCATTACGGGCGTTGGAAAAATACTCTTGCATCAGACGGCCGAGTAGAACAAGAGAGGAAAGGGGCGTAAGGACATCATGGACTCTTTCAGGAGTAGCATGGAGCCGGTATAGGAAAAAGGGTGTGTTTGAGTTTTGTTTTTTTGGCGGTTCCTCCCAGATTGCATGCGATATGAGGGCTGGCTGTTTTTTTTTCTTTCTTTTCGATCTCTTCCGGTAATATTGTGTGTCTTTTGTCAGGAGATATTCTGCTTTATGGCTTGTGCTTTATCGTACTATGATTTAACCCCTGAGTACACCACAAACGTAGATGACTCGTGTTCCTTGGACGGGGTGTTCAGCCAAGCCACCTTATGGCGAGAACCTTTACGCAACGACTCGCGATTCATCCTGGTTGCGTAAACCCTCCTTGCCAAGCCGAGTATGGATTTTCCGCCGAATCGGTGCCCCGGATGGATGCCCTTGCTCGACTGCCAATTGACAAAGTTGATAGGTGGAGGGCATAGCCTCTCAGGTGGCGACGTGCACCGGGGAACCCCATTGATGCCCGAAAACGGAGACGCCAGGGATTTCGCCGATATATCGCCATTTGAGGTTGGTCATTGAGAGAATAAACCCGATTTCCTGTGGCGCAGTGCAGTGTCGTCGTGATATGTTGCGGAGCGGGATTGGTCCATCGTGTAAGTGATTTCAGCTGCTTACTCGCAGTGCAAGAAGACAGCTAGAGTAAGATAGGAGAAGAACAGCAAGTCAAGAAGAATAAAAGAGAGAAGACACGGGATAAAATAAGGCGAATGGAAAAAGAAATGAGAAGGGACTCACATAAAGCCTACCGTCCGCAGTAAATTAAACCAGGGTCTTGATACACGACCACGACCGGATCAAGATGTGGCGTTCCGGCTATTTGGGACATCCGTTTGCGAGCAACGACAGTTTCCCGGGCATTCAAGCTTCATATAATAATGCTCGTATATACGATTCCTCCGTGTAAGCCGGAATAGAGCATGAGATCATTATCCTATTCCGTCTTTCGGCCTCCCCGATGGCGGATTGCTCGGTGAGGGAGCTCAATGGCTCGGTCAGCTCGCGTTTAACAACACCGCGACGTCCGAGTCTCGTGCACCCAATCTCCGGAAGCGAATGAGTCAATTATTGCTCCAGCTGCCCGGTTCTTGGGACAAAAGCTGCTCACTTTATAGCGATTTATTGTAGTCGATCCTCAACCCCAGGCGACGACTGCAGCCTGGAGAAGGACTGTCGCTGGCCTCTGTTAGTGCTTCATGCAGGGGTCCAGCCCATGCTTCACACAGCCACCCCCATAAAGGGACAGAAAACCCCGGACTCCCGTTGGCTGGACTGTCACTCATAGAATCCGGCGTTTTCTGTCCACGAGACAGGTAAGCACAACTCCTTCGGTAAGTGAGTCAGATCCAGAGTCGTGATTCCATCAAGTATCAACCGTGAATGCCATATAAAAAAAACAATGCATAGAAAGTTTTCTCAATTTGCCCCCGATTTTTTGCCTTGTGCGACACAACGTGATTGCTTTGTCAAAGATTGTAGGGCGGATTGATTTGCACACAACGCGCAGCAAGACCCATCAACTTGCCACCACCGCCAATACTGAGGCGCGAACATGAAGCCCCTCGAACTCGATGGAAGGACTGGAGAAGGCGGTGGCCAACTCGTGAGAGTCGCCGTCGCAATAGCTGCCTTGACGGGGCAAGCCATCACCATCACGAATGTGAGAGGAAACCGTGAAGGTGGAGGTTGGTGAATGCCAGGCACCAGAACGCGTCCACATCAGCTAACTCCCCCAGGTCTCAAGAACCAGCATGTCGCATCCATTCAGTTTTTAGCTGAAATCACGGATGCCGACGTCGAGGGCCTAAGTGTAGGCTCCAAGATGGTGACGTTCGCCCCCCGGAAAGGTCCCAAAGATCTATTGCAGCGGAATATCAGGATCAAGGCTGCCTCGGGGTCTGCCAGCACCCTGTTGATCCTGCAAGCCGTTCTGCCCTTCCTGGTCTTTGCAGGCAACGATTCTGACGAGCCGGTGGAGCTGGACGTGTCTGGAGGAACCAATGTGTCCTTTTCCTTGAGCTTTGAGTACCTAGATCAGGTTCTTTTGCCGACACTAGAAGAGCGCTTTGGCATCCGCGTTGAGAGGGAGCTGAAGCAACGCGGCTGGAGCCTTGGACCACAGTCCAGGGGGCAAATATGGATCAAACTACACCCTTTGAGGATAGGGCAGAGCTTGCAGTTCAAGGCACCAGAGCCACGCAAGTACCCAGAGTCCTATGAGATCCAGTCTATCGATGTCAGCATGATCGTGCCCGCGAGCGTGCAGGAGAAGCTCCAGGCATCACTAACAAAGAATCTTGGAGACTTGTATCCCGGCACCGACATCCACTTCAAGCTAGTCGAAGACTCGAATCTAGATTCACGGTGGTACATCCTTCTGGTGGCTCACTCAATATCCGGCATCAGATGGGGGCATGACTTCCTAGGGTCGATGCCGAAGAAGACCAAGAACAGGGACACGTTCACAGCCCAGGTATCCAGCAAGCTGTGCCGGGGACTGTATGACGAGGTATCTGTCGGAGGCCAGGCAGACATCCACCTCCAGGACCAAGTAGTCGTGTTCCAGGCGCTCTGCGGCGGTTACTCTTCGATCCCACGCGGACAAGTTCCGGACGAGTCGTCACCCGGCGTACTAGTCGATGCCATGGGTAACTTGGACATTGGAGAAGGAAGAATGAGAAAGGAAAAGACCCATGAGCCTTTTGGACATGGATCACTGCACACTCAGACTGCGAGATGGGTTGTTAGCGAGATGTTGCCGAATGTGCAGTTTTTCAACAAGGGCGACTGGGTAAAAGGCGTGGGCACGACAATGATATGAACCCTCCTTTAGTTCAAAAAAAGGGCTGCAGCAATGGGACACCGAACCACTAGCACCAGATCGGGTATGAAATAACCAATAGTACACCTAGGGCATCCAATTAGACCGACCCTGTTATGTTGGCATACAGCGGTGTGGACTGACCTTCCAGTGACGTGTCTTGCAATTGGTGGCTGCATTGTGTATCGACGAAGTCGATGGCCTCACATCATTGTGGCTCTTGCGACTGGCTACGAGCGAAAATTCGAGATTTCAGGCGAATATATATATGTATGGCGTCCGCCCCCTCAGCCCGTGTTTTATCAGGTCTCAACGAAATTCAACCGCCTTATTTCATTATCACCTCACCGTCCACTCATCCACCGAGTTGTCTTCCGAGCATTGCACTTTCAACCTCGTCGTCGATGCCCAAGGCTCATGTTGATTCCGATGCAGACGAGGGAATGTCTCCGAAACGGTACTGGGCCCAGGCGAAGCTTCCCTCGTGCAACGTCCACGTCCTCTTTCCCCGATCCTCACCGGCGGCGCCAGCAGCGATATGCACCGGCATTAGGTGATCCATGAATGGATGTGCTTGTTTGGCATCGCCTCGCTTGCACACCGCAGCCATCTTGTCCTCCCTCACAGCGGGATCCGCCTCTGTTGCCTCCTTGAGGGCGTTGTCGAAGCTGACGACGTATGGGAGGGGTTCAGTCTTTCCCTCAAACATGTAGTGCATGTCGTGGAGGTTATGAACCGACATGCCAGCACCGATAATGACGATACCCTGGTCTCGAAGCGCGGAGACAGCACGGCCGAGAGCATAGTGGGCGTGCGGGTCCTCGTTCTTGTAGAGAGAGACCTGGACCAGCGGGACATTTAGAGGATTTGTCTCGGGGTTGAAAGCTGTCCTAATGTGAGAATTTATCGTGAATGGTAGTTGGCAGACGCACCGACGTGGAACCCGGACCAGACGCCGTGGTCAAGGCCGCGTTTGACTCCATAAGACTGGATTCCGGCTTCAGACAGCATGATCATGATCTTGCTAGCAAGCTCCGGGCTTCCCTTGTTAGGGTATTCTGCCTTGTAGAAGTGATCGGGGAAGCCATAAAAGCTGTTGGCTTGTTAATAGGCACCCCGAATGGACTACACCTGGTTCAGACTCACTCATAAATCAGGTCAGTATCCACGGCATTGTTGATATGAATAGCGCCCTCTTCACCCATCCAGTGAGCCGAAAAGACAACAACAGCCTTTGGCTTGACCTGCTGCGTAATCTCTTTGCCAATTCGCTGGAGAACGGGATACACAGGATGCTCCGTGTTGTACTGGACGTCTGGCTAACGAGGGTAATGTCAGCAATCTTCCTCGGGCTAAACAGGCGACTTACACCACCATGGCTAAAAAAGTAGACAGGCGTCTTTGTCGTTGACCTCGTCGTCAATGAAGCACTCGCATTCTTTTGCGTGCCATACCAATCCAGGCCAACCCTCTGCAATGTCGATGAAAAGGCCTTGAGCGGCGCGGCGCCAAACAAAGCCAACATGGCTACAGCAAAAGAGACGAGGCCGATCAGCGCTCGGAACGACAGCACCTGGCTCATGATAGGCTAAACTGCAGGAACTTATTCAGCCTTTCCCATGAGTCGGAATGGGACGGGGATCCTGTGAGTTTAACAGGCCTGCTATTTATGTACATCCGTATATCCAGCCTCGGAGGCTGCAGCCGGGAGATTCCATGTCGGTGGATCTGCCGCGCGCTTGATTGTAGAGCTGGTGGGATGATGACTTGGAGTGAGGCGATGCTGATTCAGCTGGCCAATTGAGTTAAATGTTCATAGCGGAGGTACTCCAAAGATGGAATAATATTGAACTTGAGAAGGGCAGTAATTGCAAAAGGCCAGCAATCCCAGGCGTGGCATTCTCATGGAATTAGAGTGGGCGATAAACTCGTCCAAGCGGCGGGGAACTGAGATCATGGAGGTGACCACCTGCCAAAGCCAATGTGTGAGGCCACTGAAAGTCGCATGCGAAGTTGGTTCAGTTCATTGTACTCGGTACACACAAAGTCCAATGCTTGCCGGGATGTCTTCTAAGGACCTACGTAGATTTCCGCCCTGGGCAGATGCACTGCGTACCTAGCTCCCGAGACTGCTGGGAAGCTCATGACCGTTAAAAACGGCTTTCTTCCAAGCACAATGGAATTGGGTCCCAACAAATAGACATGGCAGTACCACGCTTGTAGTGCTTCATCAAAGAAAATAAAATATACAAGAATCAACTAAAGATCGCCGTTTTCAATAAATCTTTCTTACCTGGAAGCTTCAGTCCATGACAGCGGCCCGGAGAAACTTGTCTCCACAGCTCCCAAAGCGGCCTAACCTCACTAGTTGCTGTGTGCAACTGCCAAAAATTGTCCAAATCAACTTCAGAAACTCGTCTGGGCTTGCGAATACCGACCCTCCCTTCCCAGCAAACCCCAGCATCCTCGTCGCCGATCTCATCTTCCACGGCTCGCATCTCCTCACGCCATCCCGACGGCTCGCGAGTAGACATCCTCGCACGTCCTCTTCACCAGCTTCATCCATCGACCCGACATCCCATCATGGCTCCTCTCATCCTCCATAACGTCCCCGACGACGAGTGCTACGTGGGCGACGATGGCATCAAGCGGCCCTATGCCATGTACTTTAACCAGTACGATTCAGGTTCCATCAATACCATCTGCTCGCTAACACGCGCAACCAGACAAGATGGCCCCCAAGGCAGCACGCGCTCCCGTCGCAGCGTCGCCGAGTCTGGCTCCTTTGGTAAATCCACTCGTCGCTCTCGATCTCGCACAGGAACCCCCGCTCGCAGTCGTGAGAATCCAACTTTGGCCGCCGCAGACAAGCTCTTTGGCGACTGGGTCTCGAACCAGACGGCCGCCGCCCCTGCTCCTGCTGTCCAGCGTAAGAGCAGCGGCATCATGCAGGAGGAGACTACCACTCAGCGACCCGTAACATCGACACCCGTCGAGCTCATACTCCGTGGCTACCGTTCTTATACCCAACAATACGCTGCCATCTCCCACTACGAGTCACTGGCTGGCACGATCCTCGAGGATTACCCCCGCGAACCCCCTGCCACACAGCGCCGATACAAGTCTGAGCTGCGGGACCCAGCTTTCACGCGTCGACGAACTCTTACTGCAGATGAGCGAGCAATGGTAAATCGAGCCGATGGCGGAGAGCATTGGGTAAAAATTACGTTCGAGAGCAGAGAGGCTAGCGATGCGGCCATGTTCGCCAGCCCTCAAAGGATCCTTGGACATTTGGTGTATGCCGAACCATATCGAGGAATCCCTCCCGCCAAGGACGAGGCTTGCCCCGATGTCGACAACGTTGTCACCGACCATACGCGATCTCAGAGCATGCCGGCCACTACTCCCAGCCGAAAGAGCTTCAGTGGAATGCCCACCTCCTTCAACAGCCGTCTCCTCGACCTCTCACCTCCTCACTCCCAAACATCCAGCCTCACAATGGACACCGGAACCATTAGCAACTCTCATGCTTCCACCGCAACAGTCACCGAGCCTGTGCCTCCACCACAAGCCACCGCCTCAGGCATTGAGCCTATCGAAATCCGCGACGAAGACAGCGTCTTCTGCCGACGC